>CAWUFW010020671.1:0-144369 GCA_963921515.1 Calotriton arnoldi | reverse complement strand
GAGAACAAAGACACACCCACAACTCCACCTATATAAAGGACACAAATCACTACCATGAGCCTTTGCAAATGCCATTTCACTGCCAGCACCCAAGAGAAAGCAACCACACACCCACAGCTCATCCCTCACACAAGCCACACACCATCAGCACACCAACAAATACCTACCTCACATACACCCAGCAAAACACACACTCACACACCCTCACCTGCACACCAACACACACATCACTCACCATCACCACCCATCACCATGCCCCCCAAGAAGAATCCCAAGTTCCTAGATTGTGAATTGGAAGTCCTGGTAGACGAGATCCTCAGGGTGGAGCCACAGCTGTTTGGCACTCTGGTCCAACAGACCCCCATGTCGCAGAAAACCAAGATGTGGGAGAGGATCATCAACAGGGTGAACGCCCAATCATCATGTCGGCGCACAAAGACGGACATCCAGAACAGGTGGTATGACGTGCGCAGGAGGGTACGGGACCTGCTGAAGATAGACTACAGCAACAGCCAACAGACCGGCAGTGGCCCTCCTGCCAAGCCAATATACCTCAGGCCCTGGGAGGAGAAGGTGCGGGCCATCCTTCCGCCAGTGAGCGTATATGGACTAGAGAACATCCCAGAGCCTGGTGAGTACACAACAAATGTACACAATAAACTGCCACAAAACACACACATCACTGTCAAGGGGAGAGTCAAACCATGCACACATAGCAATTACACAGCAACTAGAACAGAATCATCCCAAAATGTGTATGTCAGTCAGATAAACACAACACATGCCATCAAAAAAGTCACATCCAACTGTGCCAACACATGTACAAACACAACCACAACTACAGCTAGGCAGTGGCACAAATAGAACTAACACACACATCCACACATGTAGCCACCACAACAACACCAACACACAGTGAAGACCACTCAAAGGAAGGAATTCTGTGTATGCTGGCCAAGTCAGTGTAGCCAATAGCATCATGGGAGTCGCAGTCACACATATTGCTCACCCCCACAACTGTCCCATCAACACCACCCTGAACCATGCTCACATCACAGGGAGTGGAGAAGGACTCACAAGATGGCTGACACTGGCTACTGCTGTGGGGAGCACAAGGCCCTGCTGCCAACTGTGCACCAACAAACAGCAGGACACCACTGACTGACATCCTGAGAGACAACTTCCACTCCCTGCAATGCAAGCACGTTCCATGGTGGGCTATCTGGCTGGCTGGGTGGGAAGGGGGACTTGCAGCACTGACTATAGTCACCAGCACCTCCCCTCACACCCCCCCAACACAAACTCCACAGTACCCACCTGGTAGAATGCAATGCCCTCCATCCTAACACAAGATCCCACAAAGCACCACCACCCTGGGTTATGTTGTGTGAAGCACAGGGACACTCTTGGGACTCTTAGCCAAACAACTGCCAGGACAACACTCCCAGCCATCCTGTCAGCACAGCCAGCCCACCCCACAGGGAAGCAGAGTCAAAAGGAAGGAAGCATGGGCATGCTGGGAAGGGGGTGGAGGCAATAGCATGATGGGAGTCGTAGTCACAGACATAGCTCACCCCCACAACTGTCCCATCAACACCACCCTGAACCATGCTCACATCACAGGGAGTGGAGAAGGACTCACAAGATGGCTGACACTGGCTACTGCTGTGGGGAGCACAAGGCCCTGCTGCCAACTGTGCACCAACAAACAGCAGGACACCACTGACTGACATCCTGAGAGACAACTTCCACTCCCTGCAATGCAAGCACGTTCCATGTTGGGCTATCTGGCTGGCTGGGTGGGAAGGGGGACTTGCAGCACTGACTATAGTCACCAGCACCTCCCCTCACACCCCCCAACACAAACTCCACAGTACCCACCTGGTAGAATGCAATGCCCTCCATCCTAACACAAGATCCCACAAAGCACCACCACCCTGGGTTATGTTGTGTGAAGCACAGGGACACTCTTGGGACTCTTAGCCAAACAACTGCCAGGACAACACTCCCAGCCATCCTGTCAGCACAGCCAGCCCACCCCACAGGGAAGCAGAGTCAAAAGGAAGGAAGCATGGGCATGCTGGGAAGGGGGTGGAGGCAATAGCATGATGGGAGACGTAGTCACAGACATAGCTCACCCCCACAACTGTCCCATCAACACCACCCTGAACCATGCTCACATCACAGGGAGTGGAGAAGGACTCACAAGATGGCTGACACTGGCTACTGCTGTGGGGAGCACAAGGCCCTGCTGCCAACTGTGCACCAACAAACAGCAGGACACCACTGACTGACATCCTGAGAGACAACTTCCACTCCCTGCAATGCAAGCACGTTCCATGTTGGGCTATCTGGCTGGCTGGGTGGGAAGGGGGACTTGCAGCACTGACTATAGTCACCAGCACCTCCCCTCACACCCCCCCAACACAAACTCCACAGTACCCACCTGGTAGAATGCAATGCCCTCCATCCTAACACAAGATCCCACAAAGCACCACCACCCTGGGTTATGTTGTGTGAAGCACAGGGACACTCTTGGGACTCTTAGCCAAACAACTGCCAGGACAACACTCCCAGCCATCCTGTCAGCACAGCCAGCCCACCCCACAGGGAAGCAGAGTCAAAAGGAAGGAAGCATGGGCATGCTGGGAAGGGGGTGGAGGCAATAGCATGATGGGAGACGTAGTCACAAACATAGCTCACCCCCACAACTGTCCCATCAACACCACCCTGAACCATGCTCACATCACAGGGAGTGGAGAAGGACTCACAAGATGGCTGACACTGGCTACTGCTGTGGGGAGCACAAGGCCCTGCTGCCAACTGTGCACCAACAAACAGCAGGACACCACTGACTGACATCCTGAGAGACAACTTACACTCCCTGCAATGCAAGCACGTTCCATGGTGGGATAACTGACTGGGTGGGTGGGTGGGTGGGAAGGAGGTCTGGCTGTCAACCAAACACAATCAATGCAGACCATGTTCACACCCCAGAGAATACATAGAAATGCCCAAATAATGCAGGACAATGTGCCACACCAATATCAACCCCTGACTGTGACGACTTAGGACAATACAATGTACAGGCCCGCACCCCGAGGCACAGTCACAACTGTCAGGTGTGTCAACCACTGATGCCTGCAGAAACATGACATACATTGTTTGTGTCTCCCAAAACAGGTGATGATAGGGACACAGCAGCAGACGCTGAGGAGTCCCAGTCCCAGGCTCAAGAGGATGCCGAGCTCACTGGCGTCGTACAGCCTCTGTCCTCCTCGGACGATGAAGAACAACCTGGCACATCCGGTGCAAGTCAACATGCTGCACCAGCAGGACCACCAGCTGCAGCACCAGCAGGTCCACCAGCTGCACCCCCTGCACCCACCCCTCCAACGACTGTCACCACGAATACCATCCCTGCCGACATGGACAGAATAAGGAACAACACCAGCGCAGTGACCCTGGACCAACCTGGGGCCATGGACACCACCACCACCACCAACCCCCAAGGTGGACCAGGGTTATCTGTGCGTGCAACTGCACACACTGCACATGTCAGCAGGGGTGGTGGGAGGGGTGGGAGACAGAGGTCGCTGCTTGCAGACGTTGCTGGTGTGCATGAAGACCCACAACTGGTACGCATAGCTGATGCGTACCAGTCCAGCACCGGAGAGCTCAGCCAGGTAGTGGGGCTCCTCAGAGACATTAAACAGCAGCAGGCTGCCCATCATGCCCGCTTGGACTCCCACATGTCCCAAGTGGAGTCACACATGTCACGTGTGGACTCCCACATGTCACGTGTGGACTCCCACATGACCCGCGTGGAGTCCAAGTGGGATGTACTACATGAGATGACGGCGGTGCACAGGGACATTTTACAATGCCTCCGCCAGATGAACAGCAACCAGTCCACACCTCCCTGTGTGCCAACAACATCTGGTACCGAACAAACTGCAACTGCCACAGGGAGGGAGGAGGACTCTGGCGGAGAGTCCCCTGCACCGCAGCAGCCTGCACTTGAGGGCCCCCCCCCAAGAAGAGGGGTCGTCCGAGGAGGGGAAAGTGAGAGGCTGATGGCCAAGCGCAACTCCCAGGAAGCCTGAACCTGTTCTGGATTTTCGCCTTTGTGCACAGACTGTTCACCCTGTTGATGGCAACACTACTCCCACACATTGCATGGGGAGTATAAGTTGGAACAATGTGTCAGACAACAGTGGCCCCGATACTGGGGATCCTGTCTACCTGGACTTTCTATTCATCTAGGAACTTGGGATTGCAAGATTCATGTACAGCACAATCCATCCTATGCACTATTATCACAATAAACACACTAATACACCATACTTGCCTCTGTCGTGATTCCAACGTGGGTGCTGTTATGGGGATGATGAACTGCAAAATTACACAGTGTATGCGAACTGCAACAGCAAGGACAACACAGGCATGTGAGTACAGGCAACGTGACACATATGAGGGAGACACACCACCAGGGCTACACAACACATACACACCTAGGCCATCTGACTCATTGCCTACACTGATGTTGCCAGGGAAGACGGTGCAATGCACAGACACCACACCCATTCCCAGTTGTAGTCAAGTAGCCCACAGGTGCAGTAAGCAAATGGCAGTCAAATGTGTGACCACAGACAACGCACATCACAAAGTGAAGCACAGGTTTATTACACAGTTGCAACATGCTGTAACCACTACAGATGCAAGGTAATCCCACCTGGCAGCGGGCACACAGTCAACAACTGTAGACTGAAGGAAGTCCATGGGTGTGGCGCACATCACCTGTAGGGACACAACAGCTACCAGCCTGGATGTGCAATCACGTCGTCGGTGGACACAGTTCACCAAACGAATCTGAAAGTACCCTGTGAAGGACAGAAATGACACACAGTCAAAAGCAATGCAGTACAGGACAGAACAGCAAAACTCATGCACAATACATGTTACAAGATACCCACCCAGAACCAAGTTAGCATGTCAACACTGTTGGGGAGTACAGCCCACCTGTCACCACACATCGCAACACACATCCTGTCAAGTAGCCCATGGACACACTCCAACAGCACCAGAGCACCACCCACACATCATGCCAACTCACATCATTCACATGACACCTCAGGATACTCACATTCAGCTAAAGAAGTTGGTGATGAGCTGTGTGCGGACATCACCATCACCATCATCATCATCATCGTCACTGGCATCGTGGTCCAGGCCAGGATCCTCCACAGGTGGCGGATGTTGGTCATCGTCATCCTGGATGAGAGGCAACTCCTTCCGCACTGCCAGGTTGTGGAGCATGCAGCAGACGATGATAATCTTGCACACTTTCGCAGGGGCATATGGGAGGGACCCTCCGGTCTTGTCCAGGCAGCGGAAGCGGCTCTTCAGGAGACCAAAGGTCCGCTCAATCACTCTCCTGGTCCGACCATGTGCCTCATTGTAGCGCATCTGGGCAGGTGTCACAGGGTTCCTGAGGGGTGTCAGCAACCACGGCATGTTGGGGTATCCCGAGTCACCTACGGACAGACAAGTGCACATCAGCTGACTTGGAAAAGTGGGCGGAATACTACAGATCAGATCACACACAATGGCACAAAGTCAGTACACACCGACAAGCCAGGCACGCTGGTTCTGCATCTGTGCCATCAACCTGGGGATGCGACTACTCCTCATCACAAAGGCATCGTGTGCTGAACCAGGGAAACGGGCACACACGTGTGTGATGGTCATGTCTGCAAGACACACCACCAGTGCATTGACCGAGTGGTAGTGCTTGCGGTTCCTGTAGGCCTGCTCCTGGGCCTGTGGTGGTACCAAAGCCACATGTGTCCCATCAATGGAGCCAATGACATGCGGCATCCTCCCCAGGGCATAAAAGTCACTCTTCACGTCAGTGAGTCGTCGCAGTCTAGGGAAATAGATGTACCGGTTCAGGAAGAGCAACATTGCCGCCAAAACATCGCGGAGCACACGGCTGAACATGGTCTGTGACATCCCACCAGCAGACGCCACAGTATGTTGGAAGGTACCGGTGGCAAAGAAGTGTAGGGCTGCCATCACCTTCACCTTGGGGGTCAGCGCTGTAGGATACGGCCGGCCAGGCTGCAAATGTGGGGACAACTGCACTGCCAAATCCTCAATCAGCTGCCTGGTGAAGCGGTACCGTCGGATGCTGTCCCGTTCCACCATCGTTGCCAGGTCTGGGAATGGCCGATGGACAGCAGGAGCCCTGCAGTGCAGAGGAGAAGTAAGCAAGATCGTCAGTCACCCCACATATGCGGCATTGAACACACTCAAGATCCCAACATACATCATCATGAGGCACAACTACATGAAGTGTGCAGTACCGGAACGACATTTATGGTACATACATGGCCAACATCTGTCAACACGGTCCTACAGGTGGCATCAATTTGTCCCAGGTTGGCCCATTGGATATCATGATGCTGTGTCACAGTCACCCCCCAGTGACATGTGAGGACAGATGTGCCCCAGGCACCACAGCTCAACGACAGGCACATTCCCAGGGACCCTGTAATGCCACATGGACACTGGCATCACCTGGAGTATCATGTGTACACCACAACAAAACAAACATGACCCCCACAGGTAGTGGCCACACTTGCCATGGCAGGAGAGCCATGGACGTCTGTGACACACACGCACAACATCAGAGTCCATGCACACACAACGTGGATGTGGAGACTGTCTCCCATTGTGCACATGAAATCAGAGACATTGTAAACACTACATGCACAAAGACTGTGGAGGGCCATCACTATTGTGCCACTGGGACACCCTGGCTCAAACATACCGTCCCACATGGGACTCACGGGGTATGTGACATGACATACACAAACACCACTGTGAAATGTGACCATGGCACATGCACAGATATGAACAGTTGCACATCACAGTGGTCACGTACACGTAACACCCATGATCCTGTCCCCATGAACACGTGCACAGCCTGGGGGTGGCTGCCCACAGGTGACACCCACAGGACAACATGTACACCAACATACACACAATAGGAAATGCAGCCTTACATGCCTTATGATAAGGTTTGGACAGGCTGTCGTGATGTAGGTGTGCCCCTCACTCCCTGGGAGCTATCTGTGGCTGGCATATGTCCATCTGAGACAGGCATGCTGACATATGCCAGTCACATGTACAGTGATGCGTTGTACTGCAATGGACCGATCGGTGCCTCCGGCCGGCCCATTGCATTCAATGTGTGCGGGTACGCGTTGTACCCCTGTGCGCGTTGAACAGCAATGGACCGATCGGTGCCTCCGGCCGGCCCATTGCATTCAATGTGTGCGGGTACGCGTTGTACCCCTGTGCGCGTTGAACAGCAATGGACCGATCGGTGCCTCCGGCCGGCCCATTGCATTCAATGTGTGCGGGTACGCGTTGTACCCCTGTGCGCGTTGAACAGCAATGGACCGATCGGTGCCTCCGGCCGGCCCATTGCATTCAATGTGTGCGGGTACGCGTTGTACCCCTGTGCGCGTTGAACAGCAATGGACCGATCGGTGCCTCCGGCCGGCCCATTGCATTCAATGTGTGCGGGTACGCGTTGTACCCCTGTGCGCGTTGAACAGCAATGGACCGATCGGTGCCTCCGGCCGGCCCATTGCATTCAATGTGTGCGGGTACGCGTTGTACCCCTGTGCGCGTTGAACAGCAATGGACCGATCGGTGCCTCCGGCCGGCCCATTGCATTCAATGTGTGCGGGTACGCGTTGTACCCCTGTGCGCGTTGTACTGCAATGGACCGATCGGTGCCTCCGGCCGGCCCATTGCATTCAATGTGTGCGGGTACGCGTTGTACCCCTGTGCGCGTTGAACAGCAATGGACCGATCGGTGCCTCCGGCCGGCCCATTGCTTTCAATGTGTGCGGGTACGCGTTGTACCCCTGTGCGCGTTGAACAGCAATGGACCGATCGGTGCGCACCCATTGACAATGGGCTTGCCTGGCAACGGACGCGTTTTTGAATATTCGAACGAGTCGGTTGCTGGAAAATCAGTTGGTCACCCACAACAATGTTGCAAAATAATGTATGTCATGAAGTTGAAGATTTGAAGGATGCTGTGGGCGTGTTTTGGTGCTGCTATTCCATGGATTGGCCAGATTCAGAAGATGCAAACGACTTGGACCTATCACTTTGGACACAAGGGACAGTATCTGCCTCTCCAGCACATATATATTGCTGCATGTTCCCCTGAGAGCCCACTTGCCTGCACTACATGCTCCAGGACGACATCTGCCACTGCACTGCTGCTGTCTCTGCCCCTCTGGACCCTGCAATGGCACGTACTGTGGAGAGAGCCCCAGCCTTCAGCCTTGAAGAGAACCAGGCCCTGCTGGACAGCCTACTTCCACAGTACAGCAAGCTGTATGGGACACCAGGGGAGCAGGTGAGTGTTCTGTGCACTGCCTTTCTGAATGTGCATTTTGTCTGACTAGCAAGGCTGAGAGTCAGCACACCACTGGCTAGCAGGCTCACTGAGTAGTTGTCACCCCCCATAGTGTGTAGTGACTTGCACTGGACAGGTATGGTGCAGTGACAGTGCTTCTGAACAGGGTTTTACTCCCCATGCTATGATACCATGTAGTGACTTCTGGAAAACTGTCCATGGGCAGCCGTGCACTGCCTGGGTACACCATGTGCCCCTGTGATTGCGACATGTATATGCAACTGTGTCATGCACGGATATGTTGCATGTGTAGTAATGTCCTTATCACTTTGTCATCCTGACAGGCTTCTGCCCATCGGAAGCATGAGATCTGGAAGGACATCGTCCGGGCTGTCCGGTCCGTGGGGGTCTACAAGCGCCGGATCCGCAACTGCCAAAAGAGGTGGCAGGACCTTCGGGGCTGGACCCGGAGGATTGCACGGGTCCAGCTGAAGCTGTCGCCTCCTCGCAGGAGGGGCGGAACACGGACCCTGACCCCCCACATGCTCAGGATCCTGGCGGTGGTCTTTCCAGACCTGGATGGGCAGCTGAAGGCCAGAGAGCAGCAAGGAGGGGGTGAGTCAAAGACTGCACTGTGTACTCTGTCTAACATGTTATGTGCCCTCCTCGGGCCAGGTTGAACTGCCACAGTACAGCAGTCATGTTGTCCAGGAGCCATGTCCCTCTATTGTGCACTGCCCACTCCTCATCTGATACCCAGGTGTGGCCCTTACATGCAGGGAATTCTGTCACTTAGGACTGTGTCCTTGCAGTTTGCTTGACTCAAGGTGGGAGACAGCATCTGTTTCCCTGACTCTGTGGTGGGCATCATGGGTGGGTCCATTGCTTACACAATGCCTGTATTCTGACATGTAGGGTAGTGTCACAGGTCTCCCATATGTCCAATAGGTATGACCTGGACAGATGAGGGTTAAGAGGATGTGTTGTGGGGGGATGTACATGTGCACTTGTGCAGCTCCAGGACTTGCATTCCCCATGACCTACTATTGTGACACAGTGCAGAGTGTTGTTAGTCTGGCTGCAAAGTCATACATCACTGAGACAGTGATGTATGACTTTGCAGTCATGCCTCCGCCATGGCATGTGTCTACTGATTGGTGATCCTGCAGGGGAGTGACATGTGCTACATGCACACCATAGTGGCGCTGGCTATCAGGACATGGGTGCATCATGGTGTCTGTCGCTGGTATGCATCACATGCATTTCCTATTTGACTCTGGGCATCCCTTACATCCGTAAACCTGTACTGACTCAGTGGCAAGAGCTGTGATGTGTCCACACCGTGTCCTCTGCACTGTCCAACTACTGTGTACTTGGTGCATGTGTCAACACTGGGGTGTTGCAATCCAACAGACACCAGACAGATGGGTGCAAGGCCATGTGGGATGTGAGTGCCATGCTTGGCATCAGACTGACAATTGACTTCTCCTGTTCAATTAGTGCACTTTTAGCAATGTACAACTAATGATGCCAGGGCTTGCTCTGGGATGTGCTGTGCTCACAGTGGTGTGTGCGTTATGTGCAGGTGACTGATGTCTGTCTGTTTCCCCATTGTTTGCAGATACATCCACGGCCACGGAAGGGGACAGCTCCACGGACCAGGAGGAGCCGGAGAGCCAGACTGGGTCAGCAGCCGAGGAGTGGTCGGAGGGACCCAGTGGCACGGAGGGCGAGGGGAGCCACACCGAGGAGTCCTCAGCAGCATCCACCTCAGCTGAGGACCAGAGCAACTCGGAGGATGACTCCCTTGTGGAGGCGGGTGTCAGCAGCCACCACACCCCAGCTAGTGTTGCTGTCCCCGCCACCACCAGCACCACCACCGCCCTCCCATTGGCTCCCATTCCCCAGGTCCGTGGAGGCTCCCATGTCCGGGAGCGTGTCTCCTTTGGGCCAGGCACCGCACCCCTGCCCCTGTGTCCCCTGCTGCCCTGAGTGAGGAGTCTGTGTACCTCCTTCGCCAGCTCCATGTAGGGCAGACAGCCATGCTGAGTGTCCTCCATGCGCACACCGCGCTGTTGACTCAGCTGGTGTCGTTCATGGAGGGCATCTCATCGGGCATGTCTGACCTACAGAGGGGCAATAGGTCCATGGACTCCTCCCTGACGGCAGCAGTGTCCCTCCTCAAACGGTCCCTCACCCCTCCTGCCTCTGCTCCATCCACACTCCCCAGCACCTTACCCATCCCAGGCACACACACACTGGCACACACCAGCACACACACATCCAGCACACTGACACACACGCCAATGACAAAACGCACACGCAAGCACATTCAGGGGACTGAAGCCAGACTCACAGGGGATGGGGCCCTGGAACACACACACGCATCCACATGCACTGCGCAGTCCTCAGTTCCCTCTCCTCCAAAGCACCCTCCCTTGCCTCACCTGCAACCCCAAAGTCACAGCAGCTCTTCCTCTGTGACCTCGGCCTCTTCCCCACCGATGAAGCTGCTCCAGCATCCCGGGGAAGAGGAAGCCCACCCACACGGAGCAGAGTGCCCCTCGCCCCCGGACACCCTCCCCCAGGCGCAGACGGACTGAGGCCCCCACCCGCAAGTCCCCCCGGAGTGCTAAGAGCAAGACCCCGCCACCGCCCTGCAGCTCAGGCACAAGGTCTCCGTCCTCCATCCCTCAGGCCCCCACTGCACAGGTGCCCCCACCACACCCTGCCCCAGGTTCCCCCACCCACAGATATACCATCCCCAAGATGCTCCGGCCTTCTCCCCCTGCCACTTGCTCTCCCAGCACCACACCCCCGCTGCGCTTGTCTGTGCCACTGATGTGGTGAGGGTGTCCTCCCCTCTGTCCAACCCACCTTGCCTGTTCCCCATTCTCCTCCCCTGGAGGTAGGCACTGCAGTGGAGTCCACTACCGCCCTGTCTGACTTGGGCACTGCAGTGGCGGACCTGTCCACCCCATCTGCAGGGTCCACTGCAGTTGTGCCGGCACCCACGACATCTGTGTCATGCCCCCCAGTTGTGCCGGCACACACCATGTCAGACACCTCCACTGCAGTTGTCAGTGGCTCTCCAGCACCCACCACCCCTTCCCTGACTCCCCTGGTGAGCCCTGATCCTGTCCCTGCGGTGCCTGGCCTGCCCCCCGGTTGCCCCTCCTAGTGGATTGTCCCTGGTATTGTGCAGGCATGCGTAGGGTGACATCTGCCAGTGTCACCCTGTTTGAACTTTGACAATGGACTGGCCATTGGCCTTTGCTCTTTTTCAGGACTTCGTTTGGCCTCAACACATATGCTGAATAAAGCAACTTTCTTTTCTCTAGTGCTCATGCTTCAGATGTACATGTTGTTGGTGCAGCTAACCATGCCCTTGCTGCAGTGATGGTGATATCTGGTCTCATGATTATGAAGTGTTACTGTGCAGGAACCCATGTGGTCCAGGGGGAATGTGTCCTATCATGTGGTGTATCCATGTCATCAATAGCAGCATCTGAGGGTGTCATGTGTTCAGTATTTGGCAATGGGTTTCCTACTTACATTGGCAATTTCACATCTGTGGCTTCCACCCCTGCACATCTGTTGTGCCTGCCATCGTTGCATTTGTCTACTTCCCTGACCGTGTTGCCATCTCCAGTGGACATGCAGGTTTGGGCATCAATGGGGAGGGACTCATCCGTGTAGTCAGTGCAACATTGCTATACAAGTGTGTTGGATCTGTGCTGATGATTCCGTTGGCACATCCATGACCAGGCTGATGTGATGGGAGCCCTCATTTGGTGCTAATTGTTGATTGTGTGACCAAGTGCTCAGCTGACATGATGGGGCCCTACTGAGGCAACATATGGCACAGCTTTCCTCACACAGGAGTGGAGTCCCCTCATGGCAGTGTGTACACGTGTGACATTGCCTGCGCCCAAGGTGTGTGTTGTATGTGCATGTCTGTGTGTTCACTTCCATTCATCTGCGCATGCTGTGATCCCTAGTGTTGTACCTGTTTGTGATGCTTGCTGACTTGAGCTATGTTCCCCCAAAGTCTTCTCCCTGTGTTCTCTGTGATGTGGGTGCATGGCACATTACTGGTCATCAGGGTGTCACCCATAGGTGTGTTTGCTGTCAGGGCAGAGTTTGTGTGCTGACGCAGATGGGTCACAGTCAGGTTTCCCTTTGGCACTTGTTGTTTGCCCCTGTCATGTGATTTCCAGTTTGTGTTATCTTTCAGTGATTGTGACACGTTGTGTGTGTGACTGCTGGCACTCCTTAGGGTCCGGGCTGCAATGTTGGTTGTTGTCTATGTGTGTTCTTTGTGGGTGACCTTGGTTTCTTCATTGGTGTGTGACTGTGGCTGGGATCCCATTGGTCGGTGTGGTATTGCCGTCATGTCCATGTACAGCGTAGTGTGCAGTGTGTCAGACATTCAGGAGTCTTGTTGAGTGTCCATGTGTGATGTGTTTCTACACCTTGGTTCCCACCCACCACCCTGGAATAGTAATGGGTGCATGTGCAATGTCACCAGTGCATGTGTACTTCACTGCTGCACATTGTTGGAGGTCGAGGGGTGTGGTGTTGAGTGTGTGCAGATGAGAGTTGTTGCCCGGCTAGTCCCCTGCCTCCATGTTGGCCTTGGCTTACTGGCCATGCTGATTGATTTGTGCTTGTGTAGGTGTGATGGTAGTTAGTTGCTCAGGACACCTGACTGTGGTTCACAGTGTGAACGACATTTAGCTTTGTCATCACAGTGGTATTTTTCTTCAGCCCAGGGTCACCACATTGTGGGGGCCCTGGGGGTGGTGCTGTGGTGTGTCTGTGACTTGCTGTGTCAGTTGTTGTTCCTACGTGCCTGTGTGACATGTGTGTTTTGTGCTCCCTCTCACCTGTCAATGCCTGCTTGCCCACATAGGGGATTTGGATCCATGAGTTACCTTAGTGTGGCAGTGTATGCACATCTGTATGATTGGTATTCAGCTCTCCTCATGTGTTGTGTTGTTGCCTGGGGACAATGGCACCCCCACCCCTCACCTGCTGTGTATGATGACAGTGTTGGTCTGCCTGTTTGTGTTTGTGCATCTGCACCACTGCATTGGCATATCTTGGGTGTGCCATTGGCTGTATGTTGTTTGGTGTGTTTCCCCTGCTGTCCCTGGGACTCCTAGGTCATCGGTCAGCACAGTGATCATGGTTTGTGTGTCCCATTGCTGCCATGGTATGGTATCTGTTCACCTCACATCTGCTGTCTCCACAGGGTATCTGCATTTGTGTGCCCATTGGTGCAAATATGTGGTTCTGCATTCTGATGGTCACTTCTGTCATTGTGTCATTGATGACTGTTGACGGTCTCAGCCACCATGGGTGTTGTTTGTCTGCACATGGCCAAAGGAATGTTTCATTTGCACTGCAGTATTTGGCTCCCCCAATTTATGTTGCAATGGGACACATACACTACTTTGCCACAGATGAGTTTTTGGTTCTGTGACCAGGAATGATCCATGCAGTTTGGCAGTTGCAGCTCTTTCTTTGTCAACAATTACCTTTTGGTCACTGTGATGATGAGGGTGTAGACCCCATTGCCACAATGTTCAAAATGTGCTTCAGCTATGGACCCCACACTTGCCTTTTGGTCACTGTGATGATGGGGGTTTAGACCCCATTGCCACAATGGTCAAACTGTGCTTCAGCTATGGACCCCACACTTACCTTTTGGTCACTGTGATGATGGGGGTTTAGGCCCCATTGCCACAATGGTCAAAATGTGCTTCAGCTATGGACCCCACACTTGCCTTTTGGTCACTGTGATGATGGGGGTTTAGGCCCCATTGCCACAATGGTCATGGGCTGCTTGCATTGTGGGTGCCACACACATATATGTGTGGCACATGTGCTAGGGGGTCACATTGTATGTTCAATGTCATGTTCGGTGTTGTAGGCATTTGACACAGCCTGCTCACACGCTTGTCATGGTGGTGGGGGGATGTCTTAATCTTGCATTCCCTAGGTTGTGGTGTGCTTGTTGTGTCATGCATTGTCCATCCTATGAGTGGGGGTGGTAGTAGTGGTAGGCATCCAGCCCCCCTGGCTAAGGGTGGTGGTAGGCATCCAGCCCCCTGGCTAAGGGTGGTAGTAGTGGTGGGCATCCTGCCCCCTGGCTAAGGGTGGTAGTGGTGGGCATCTGGCACCCCCTGGCTAAGGGTGGTAGTAGTGGTGGGCATCCTGCCCCCCTGGGTGAGGGTGGTAGTAGTGGTAGGCATCCTGCCCCCCTGGTTGAGGGTGGTAGTAGTGGTAGGCATCCAGCCCCCCTGGCTAAGGGTGGTGGTAGGCATCCAGCCCCCCTGGCTAAGGGTGGTAGTAGTGGTGGGCATCCTGCCCCCCTGGGTGAGGGTGGTAGTAGTGGTAGGCATCCTGCCCCCCTGGTTGAGGGTGGTAGTAGTGGTAGGCATCCAGCCCCCCTGGCTAAGGGTGGTAGTAGTGGTGGGCATCCTGCCCCCCTGGGTGAGGGTGGTAGTAGTGGTAGGCATCCTGCCCCCCTGGGTGGGGGTGGTAGTAGTGGTAGGCATCCAGCCCCCCTGGCTAAGGGTGGTGGTAGGCATCCAGCCCCCCTGGCTAAGGGTGATAGTAGTGGTGGGCATCCTGCCCCCTGGCTAAGGGTGGTAGTAGTGGTAGGCATCCTGCCCCCCTGGTTGAGGGTGGTAGTAGTGGTAGGCATCCAGCCCCCTGGCTAAGGGTGGTAGTAGTGGTGGGCATCCTGCCCCCTGGGTGAGGGTGGTAGTAGTGGTAGGCATCCTGCCCCCTGGCTAAGGGTGGTAGTAGTGGTGGGCATCCTGCCCCCCTGGGTGAGGGTGGTAGTAGTGGTAGGCATCCAGCCCCCCTGGTTGAGGGTGGTAGTAGTGGTAGGCATCCAGCCCCCCTGGCTAAGGGTGGTGGTAGGCATCCAGCCCCCTGGCTAAGGGTGGTAGTAGTGGTGGGCATCCTGCCCCCTGGCTAAGGGTGGTAGTGGTGGGCATCTGGCACCCCCTGGCTAAGGGTGGTAGTAGTGGTGGGCATCCTGCCCCCTGGGTGAGGGTGGTAGTAGTGGTAGGCATCCTGCCCCCCTGGTTGAGGGTGGTAGTAGTGGTAGGCATCCAGCCCCCCTGGCTAAGGGTGGTGGTAGGCATCCAGCCCCCCTGGCTAAGGGTGGTAGTAGTGGTGGGCATCCTGCCCCCCTGGGTGAGGGTGGTAGTAGTGGTAGGCATCCTGCCCCCCTGGTTGAGGGTGGTAGTAGTGGTAGGCATCCAGCCCCCTGGCTAAGGGTGGTAGTAGTGGTGGGCATCCTGCCCCCCTGGGTGAGGGTGGTAGTAGTGGTAGGCATCCTGCCCCCTGGGTGGGGGTGGTAGTAGTGGTAGGCATCCAGCCCCCCTGGCTAAGGGTGGTGGTAGGCATCCAGCCCCCCTGGCTAAGGGTGGTAGTAGTGGTGGGCATCCTGCCCCCTGGCTAAGGGTGGTAGTAGTGGTAGGCATCCTGCCCCCCTGGTTGAGGGTGGTAGTAGTGGTAGGCATCCAGCCCCCTGGCTAAGGGTGGTAGTAGTGGTGGGCATCCAGCCCCCCTGGCTAAGGGTGGTAGTAGTGGTGGGCATCCTGCCCCCTGGCTAAGGGTGGTAGTAGTGGTGGGCATCCTGCCCCCCTGGGTGAGGGTGGTAGTAGTGGTAGGCATCCTGCCCCCTGGCTAAGGGTGGTAGTAGTGGTGGGCATCCTGCCCCCCTGGGTGAGGGTGGTAGTAGTGGTGGGCATCCTGCCCCCCTGGGTGAGGGTGGTAGTAGTGGTAGGCATCCTGCCCCCTGGGTGGGGGTGGTAGTAGTGGTAGGCATCCAGCCCCCCTGGCTAAGGGTGGTGGTAGGCATCCAGCCCCCCTGGCTAAGGGTGGTAGTAGTGGTGGGCATCCTGCCCCCTGGCTAAGGGTGGTAGTAGTGGTGGGCATCCTGCCCCCCTGGGTGAGGGTGGTAGTAGTGGTAGGCATCCTGCCCCCTGGCTAAGGGTGGTAGTAGTGGTGGGCATCCTGCCCCCCTGGGTGAGGGTGGTAGTAGTGGTGGGCATCCTGCCCCCTGGGTGAGGGTGGTAGTAGTGGTAGGCATCCTGCCCCCTGGGTGGGGGTGGTAGTAGTGGTAGGCATCCAGCCCCCCTGGCTAAGGGTGGTGGTAGGCATCCAGCCCCCTGGCTAAGGGTGGTAGTAGTGGTGGGCATCCTGCCCCCCTGGGTGAGGGTGGTAGTAGTGGTAGGCATCCTGCCCCCCTGGTTGAGGGTGGTTGGCATCCAGCCCCCCTGGGTTGGGGTGGTGGCGCGCATTCAGGCCCCTGTGTGCATATGTGGCATTGGTGATGGGCATCCCGCCCCTATGGTGCTGCTGTTGCTGGTGTAAGTATATTCAGATTCCCAGTGTATGTGTGTGATGTGTCGTGTACGTGTTGTATGTGTTTTGTGGTTGGTGTCTGACTTACCTTCTGCGCCGTACGCGTCCGTGCCTGTTCCGGTAGTAGATGTAGAATATTGGTATGATCGGGACGAAGGGATTCATGGTTGGTTCGTGTCGTTCGTCCTTCTCGTTGCTTCGCGTCGTCCTCGTCGCTTGGCTTCGTCCTCGCCGCTCGCGTCGTCCTCGTCGGTGCTGTGTTCGTCTCGTAGCCGTGGATCGTGTTGTGGCGCGATTCGGAGCTTATGTGCGCCTCTCCCGGATGCTTTGACGTGCCGTGCGTAGCGACGGGTTCGGCGCGTACGGAAAGCGCATCGTACTTGTCCGGCCGGACGGGGCTGCATTTTCCCTTCCGTGCGACTCGATTCGGCGTTTCCGGATTCGCCTCGGTCGGAGAACAGGACCTGGTTTGGGTGAGTACGGCTCGGCCGGGATTTTTGCTGTTGTGCGCATCGTACTTGCTCGTTCGGTGTACTGTACGGATCGGTCGGGAAACTGGCTTTCGCATGGCTTTTTTCCCGACCGAATAGTATTGGGTGCGCCTCCGACCGAGATCGGAATCGGCCCCTGAGTCTTTCTTGGCACCCTCCTTATGGCAGGTCAATGCGACCTTGACATCTCTCACTCCGTGCACGGGCCGTACCCACGTGGTTCAGCTCCTTTATTTCTTCCGCTTAGAGGCCATCTTTGACTTATCACGTGACCTCATCTGTCTCGGCAGCCATTTTCACAGCATGGCCTAACAGGCCCGAACGAACTATCATAAGAACAAACACAATCAAAATTAAAACAAAGAAAATAAGCCTTTCTGTTTACCACTCGCCATTCTAAAGACCCATGTTAGGTGTTACCTAGCAGAAGGGACATTTAAAGCCATTTTACTTACCATCCGCATTCTTTGCCACAATACAATTCTACCATATAGCATAAATCATGCGATTTTACTCTAATTAGTACGCAAATCACAATATTAGTGTCAATCAACTTTACAATTGTAAATAAATTAGATTTTGCACAAATTGCGGTTACCCTTTATGTAGTGTTTACTAAAGGTGCATTTGTTGATTAACTCATGCTCCATCAAACAATTAGTATCGTTAATTCATTAAAACTCATTAATTTTCCAAAGAGGGGGGTACAAATTATTTTTATTTACCCTGCTCCATCACAGACACTATTTTGTCTCTGCCGTGATTAAACCCGTCTGACAGCCCGGCGAAATGAGAGCCGCTGGAGGCAGACCCCAAATTTCACTCACCTAATATACATAGGCATATTCAGAGGTTAGTTTTCACTGCCCATCACCACCATGAAAACCCTGGTGGTAAGGGGAAGTGAAAACTGCTAAATGCACCCTTTTCCATGGGAGTGGACTCTCATGGTGAGGAGAGCATTTTCTTTTTTTGTCAAAAAGAAAATCCTGTTTCTGACTTTCCATTTTGAAATAAAAAAGAAAACAGTTTGGAGCAGGGCGCCGTCAAATTGCCATAGCCCTGCACCAAATTGTAAACAGCATTGACAGGAACCGCAGTGATAAGGCCATCATCGGCCGTCATCGTGGTGGTCATTACTAAATTTAGCGGGCGACGGAGTAATTTACTCAATCCTGAGATAGAGAAATGTGCCACCCGCCAACATTTAAATTAGGCCTTCAGATCCCTGAGCAAATCTATTCTTTCTTTGCCTAATTAAACCATTATTTGGTGACACATACTCAATTTCCTCAGTTCACTTGACTTTTTAGCTTAGCATTGGGGGATTTTCCTTTAGGGGAAACTTAAACCTATTCAATTTGCTTATGACCACTTTAAATCATAGCCTTTGTATTCACAGTTTTGAATCACTTTGAATTACTTTTACTGATGATTTCATTATGATCATTGATTTATGACTAATATGACTTTGTAATTTTGCTAATCTGCTAAAAAACCATCATGGTTTAAAATTCTACTCCTCTCTGTCATTACTGTGGAGACTAATGTGCATCACTGTCATTAATGTACTGTTGATGAGTTAATGTTAAGCCTCAATTCGAGACCAAGGTCCATCTGTTCAAGTGCAGCCTGTACTTGAATTTGCACCAACTATTTGCAGGGTGCAAATCCCATCCCACTGCTTCATATTACAGTCCCCATAGGAGGCCAAGTATAAAAATACCATGTTTGATCTTCCATTTCCTTTTTTGTATAACCCTCTAGGAACTTGTTTTCACTTCCTTTTGTGAAATCTAATGTGGTGTGCTTCATACGTGGTTACATTAGGCATAGCTCATCTGAAAGTTGTACAGTTTGAGAATCCATGAATTGGTTATGTCAAAGTGAACCCTAGTTGATTGTGTTTTGTATTATTTTCAAAATATCTCCAGGGAACTCATGTTATCCCACTCCTCGAATCTGTGCTTTATGACAAGTCTCAGTTTGAGAAGCCTAACGAGTTCAACCCTCAGCATTTTCTTGACCCCGAAGGAAAGTTTCTGAAGAAAGACGCATTAATGAATTTTGGAGCAGGTAACTTTTCACTGTTTACCGTTTCATATCCTTCAAGCCAAGATTTGACTTTGCTCTGTAAATATTATAATGGATGCCACAAAACCTTCAAAAGCACACATTTATTCTAAGCACAAGAGACAGTAAGTTGAAACAAAATGAACTAGAGTCAAGGAAATATTTTTATGTTCACATTATTTTACCATCCTTAGTGGGTATGTTGTTGACCCCAGGGTACAAAAAATGTAGTGGACAAAGAGAACCTACTTGAGTCTAAAGTTGCATAGCACTTTGGGTCGAATCTCAAATACTTTTTCAGGCTTTACATGTGTCTTACTCTTGAGTTAAACTTATTTTTCTTGTTCCATGCATACGAAAATTGTGGCTCACAATGCCTGGAACCAATAACAAAAGAGTGTTCCCTATGCTGTTCTTCCTCAATTATCAACACAAATAATAACTCATACTCATTCATACATTTAAAACACACAACCAATAAGCCTTGTTTTTGGTAAAAATTATATCTCCTCCTTTATTTTACAAAACAGATTATTCAAATCATTGATAAAAACACTTCATAAGTACATTTTAATATCCCATTTTTTTAAAAACATGTTTCCTATTTATAATTAATTTCTCTTCCAATTGACAATCCTTTTATCCCGGTGAAGCAGTTAGTTCAACAACTTTGGAGTACACATCTCACACATTGATAGTTTGTATTGATCTATATGTTGTGTAATTTTGCATATATTTCCAAAGAAGCATATCATGAACGAGTTTTTCTAAATCTACAAACCGATTGTCTATCAAAGGAAACACAATTAGAAAACTAATATCATTTAAAACAATTATCATATTATTTAAAACCAAATGTCGACGCGGCGTTTCGGTGGACTGGAGTTGGTTGACACCACCTTCTTCAGGACAGGTTTATGCGTAAAATACAATCTAGTTGATTCTAAAAAATGCAAAAAAACAGTGTATATGTGAGCGTTTAACAAAGGAGGATATACCTAAAAACTGGCACTAGCATATTAGTATGAACACATCCATTCTATTCCACTGTCAGACCCTGCGACGAAACAGATTATTCAAACCGTATCGCCACTACTTTTCCAAAGGCATTATTCACTAAAACACACTCACTCTCCCACTCTTTCTACATATTGGCCAAACTCTGACTTACTTAGAGATGCTCAGTACTGAAATTCTTCATATTTCATGAAGATTCGTTCATTATTTGGTGAGGATTTTCCTCCTATTCAGCTGACGGTCTGAAATCTATATATAATGTCTAAAATTAGTGCTTAGGTCATATAAGTTAAGGTCATTATTTTCCAATGGATGCATCAGAGATTTATTAGGCTCACCCTTTAGATCCGGATATTATTGCTTAATCCTTAGATTTTTAAAATCCATTAAGGGCCATGGCTTTTTCAGTGCAATATGGCGGATGGACGTCTGCCGTATTGCACTGAAAAAGCCAGTAGTAGCATTTACTTTCCAGGCCCTGGGCACAGCAGTGCCACTTTACTAGGGACCTACAAGAAATTTGAATATGCCAATTAGGTATTGCCAATCTAACATGTTTTAGGGAGAGAGCACCAGCACATTAGCAGTGGTTAGCAGTGACAAAGTGCACAGAGTCTTAAGGCCAACAAAAATGAAGTCAGCAAAAACAGGAGGTCTGAAGGCAAAACTTTAGGGGGGAAACCACACCAAGAATGTCAGGACTAACATAGAGCATTTAACTGTTTAATATAGCTTTAAAAAATGATAATTTTCTGATTTACACCTGAAGTTTAAAGTGACATGTAGGTTGAGCCAGCAAAAGTGGCCCCGTGCTAAATACCTTGGGCTGTGGCACTTACATTTTTACAAATTAAGCATCGATTTTCTCTCTCTTTTTCCTTCTCTGTCTGATATCTCCTTTCTTCCCTCCTCTTTCTTTTTTTGTTTATGCTTCCCACTGTGTCTGCTTCGATAAAGTGACAAAGGAGCCAGCTGTAACTTAAACAAGTATCGGCAATGCCAATAGCTCTTGCATTTGCAAGAGTTGGAGCTATTTTTACCCATTTGTTCTGGTTTGAAGTAAAGTGGATGTATGTAGAGTGGAATTATTTGAGTTGGATTGGAATTGTTAGTTGTGAATTGAGTGGGGTAAAAATGTGTGGTTTGGAGTGGATTTGTGCAGTCAAATTATGTGACATGGTGGATAGATAGGGGGTGAGAGCTGCACAGAATAGATCGACAGGAAGACTCAGAGGGATAGGTAGTTTGTGCACTAAATGGTAAATGACCTTCAGAGAGAGGAGCAGAAAGATGGGGTTATGTACAAGGAAGTGGCGGAGCGTGTCGTTAGCCTCCTTGGCTTAACGACACGCTCTGCCACTTCTGAAACGCAAAGCTGCACAATATTTACAAGATTGTAGTGCAGCCTTGCGTTTCCCCCTGCGATGGCGGTAAGTTTAGCAACTTAGCGCCAACGCAGGCACCCTTGCACCAGAGTGCAAGGGTGTCTGCATGCAGGGGAGGATTGTTTATGTGTAGGAAGGTGTCTCATGAAAGTGACAAAATGGCATTTTTGTTTAAAGGTTTGTTTATGTACAGGAAGGGACACCTGCACAAGGCAGCACACATGAAAAAAGCACAAACAAGGAGAAATAATGCTTTTCTACTTGTTTCGCCAACTTAAGACCAGGTTTTTCCTTCTCTAAATTTTGGCGCTGCCTCCTATGTACGCCACCCTTGTACATAGGGGGCAGTGTCAAAATGAATGGGTGTTGCGGTGAAACGCCCACCGCAACACCCACTGCCTACCCCTTTCACGCTAACCATAGCGTGAAAGGGGGCCTTATGTACAAGGCAGAGTTAAGCCATGTTAAGTGGCTTAACGCTGCCTTGTACATAAGACGCAGCCCCTATCGCCACCACAACGTCGGTAAAAGTGACGTTGTGGTGGCTATACGGGCTTGTACATATGCCCCATGGATTGAAAGAATCACCAATTCTAAGAGTGACACGTTATGTTTCATAATGGTCCTCTATCTATCAACGCCGCGGTTCAACACCCGGTTTCATCCATAATGGAGTATCATCAAGTACAATTTCTGTCATGTGCTCATGACAGTCAAACCCACATAGACTGAATGGCGAATCCAGGAGTCAGACATACTTCACTGTTAGCCTAAAGGACAGGTTCCAGTGGATGATGAATAAATCAACAAACAAAAAAACGGCAGTTATGAAATTTAGGAGTATATACCATGGTAAGCTTAATTTTGATTAGATTTAAATATTATGTCCCCCAACCACCCATCACACCCACTGTAAGAAATATGGGCATCATCAACAAAAAAGAGATGTTATTTGTTTACCAAATAATCACTGTAGTCATTGATGCAAGTCCCAAATTGTCCATACTCATGAATGCTAATGGAAACTTAACATTGTATGGTGTAGATGGGAGCTCCATTGATGGGCGAGCTGTGCTATTGTAACATAGTATATACTGATCTCCCTAAATCTTCTCATTCATAGAGAGTTTGCTAAGACCACAAACTCATAAATGCAGTCAACATGTGAATCTATGGAAAGTAGAATCTTCCAAACATGTTTTGAAATCTCTCATCTGCACCTAGTAGAGTCAGAAGTCACGTTCAACTTCCCTGTAAAAGTCAGATTGCAACAAATGTTCCAAATGCTTAAGGAATCTAGCTCCACACTACATCTCAGCCTCGAACCTTTGCTCCTAGCAAGCTCAAAGCCAGCTTCTTCAACTATATGGCTTCAAGTGATGGAAAAACAGGGGTAGACTGTCATGGCCCAGACCTTGAAATGTTCTGCATCCCAGTCTGAGAACAGCCCAAACACCTTCAGTTCAGCAAACACCTCATGAAAGAACTTTGCTGGTAGGCATTTTTCCTGAGGGCTTTCAGTACATCGGTAATGATCGAGAAAAAAATGGATGGGGTCAACACAACCATTATGTGGTCAGACCCGGTCTGTCTTTACAATGCTTGTTTTACATGCTACAGATTTTTCCCTCACCTTTGTGACTTGTCTGTGGTTTATAAAATGTCTAAGTCAGATAATTAAAAGTACAATCCTAATTTAAACATTTATTCCAGTTACATGATCCATTGGGCACTGTTCACAATTTCTTCCATTGCCTCAATCTGTGCTATGACAGCAAGCTCAACAAAAAAGGTAATCTTTAGATCATGTTTTGGTGCATGGACAACTTACTCTCACAGTAAACAGATTGTAGACTGCCACTCTTTACGTTTTCAACATGGACACTAATTACAAGCTAGGTGGAGCGAAATTAATGACTAACATAACAAAAACATAATTTTAAGTGTTATTTTTGCACCACCTGATTATAAGTTGTTTGGTTTTTACGTCCCCGGTTTTACCGGGTGTGGGGGAATCAAACACGTTTTTTCCAGCTGAAGAAAACAAATTGAAAAAATACAGGAGACTTTGGTTTTTTATCTAATAGAGGAAGGCACTCAATGCTTCAACCTGTTAAAAAAATACTTGCCCTTCCCTCTGCTACTTCGCCACCCCGAACTCACGGCCCAACTCACGCATCAACCTCCACATGCATTTACTACCTGCTCAGAGCAGGTGTAAATGTGTTCACATAAACCCTCTGTAATGGCAATTCTGTGTAGATTGATGGCGATTCCCCATTCTAAGGATTTCTCCTTGCAATTGCATGGTACTGGGGTGATTCTACAGCACGGTAAAAGTAAATTTACATGCAAACTTGCTTTGGAATAACATTGATCAAGTACTGTCCAACTGTTAATTAGGGCCACAGTAAGACCTCTTCACCAAAATCTGGTTATCTGTCTTTTGTTCTGTGATTGTGCCTGTTTGCCTGTTTTCCAGTTTTTTATTACTGTGCCTCGTTGTGTCCTTTGTCTCGTTCTATTTGAATTGTGCCTGTTTTTCGCTGCCCTTTCCCCTCTGCTGCTGCCCCCGTGGCCCTTTCCTCCTGCCAGTTCCTGCTCCCGCCTCCCAGCTGCGTTTCACCACCCTGTACCCTATTTAATGGCGGCCGCTGCTTGGGGGATTGACCAAGACCTCTGACCTCCTGGTCAGGGAACTCTGCTGTCTGCCCCAGCAGCTCCGTTGTTGCACCTCTGCCCATACACCTCTCTGCCAGGTAGGTGTTTGAAGCCCTCCTCCACCCGCAGGCTTCTGCCTACGCCTCATCCCTGGTGGTCCAGTGGAAGAGCCTTGCTCTTCTGCTGGTCCGCTCGGCCAGTCTTCTCTGTTTATCTGTCTTTTGTTCTGGTATTGTGCTTGTTTGCCTGTTTTCCTATTTTTTTATTAATGTGCCTCGTTGTGTGTACTTTGTCTCGTTTTATTTGTATTGTGTCTGTTTCGCTGCACTTTCTCCGCTGCTGCTGCCTTCGCGGCCCCTCCCCCCTGTCGGTTCCCACTCCCGCCTCCCAGCTGCGTTTCCCTCCTCTGTTCCCTATTTAATGGCCGCCGCTGCTTGGGCGATTGAGCAAGACCTCTGACCTCCTAGTCAGGGAACTCTGCTCTCTGCCCCAGCAGCTCCGTCGCTGAGCCGCTGCCCCTACACCTCTCTGCCAGGTAGGTGTTTAAGGCCCTCCTCCACCGCAGACTCCTGCCTGCGCCTCATCCCTGGTGGTCCAGTGGGAGAGCCTTGCTCTTCTGCTGGTCTGCTCGGCCAGCCTTCTCTGTTTGTCTGTCTTTTATCTGTCTTTTGTTCTGTTATTGTGCCTGTTTGCCTGTTTTCCTGTTTTTATTACTGTGCCTCGTTGTGTCCTTCATCTCGTTTTATTTGTATTGTGCCCATTTTTTGCTGCCCTTTCCCCGCATTCGCTGCCCCCATGGCCTCTCCCCCCTGCTGGTTCCTGCTCCTGCCTCTCAGCCGTGTTTCCCTCCCCCGTTCCCTATTTAATGGTGGCTGCTGGCGAGCCAAAGGCAAGCCCGTCTGCACCCGTCCGCGACCCGACCGAGACCATGCGCCAGGGACCCTGGTCTGCCGACCACCCACAGCTATTACTCAGCTGCTCTCCATGCTCTCAACCCCGGTAGGAACAACAACTGCCAGCTGTCCACACCAAACACCACCCACGGCCAATTCTCCTGCAGACACTGCTGACAATGACCCTGCACCCCAAAGGCCACCGCCCTCCCACCGGACGCCAGTACACACAAAGCCCTGAGCTGCATCCTCCTCAACGTGCGCTCCCTGCACAGACATGCAGTAGAAATCTGGGACCTCCTCAACACTCTCTTGCCAGACGTCGCCTTCTTCGCGGAAACTTGGACCAACCCCACCTCCGCCCCCGACATTGCGACTGTCATCCTCGATGGATACAAGATCCAGAGGAAGGACTGCCCCAACCACCCAGGTGGAGGACTCGCTATCGCAGACAAGAACTGCTTCCGACTCACCACCTCTAGCACAAACGATCCATCGTCCCCCACGGAACACCTCCATTTCCAGATCCAGACCAGCCCCAGAACGACCCTATGCGGCACCCTCACCTACAGACCTCCCGGACCTCGAGCCGCATTCACTACTACCATCACCGACCTCATCGTCCCCCACACCATTGCCTCCATGGACTACATACGGCTCGGAGACCTCAACTTCCACCTCGACAACCTCAGGGACCCCAGCTCCTCTGCCCTCCTGGACATCCTCGCCAACATCGGTCTGAAACAGCTTGTCATCACCCCCACCCACAAGTCAGGACACAGCCTCGACCCCATCTTTGCAGGAGGCAACAACATCCACTTCAGCCACACCACGTAACCCCCCTGGACAGACCACCACTGCGTACACTTCTCTTTTGACATGCCACCGCTCACAAACCTACAACACGCCCTCCACGAAGGGACTGGAGCAAGGTCACCGAGGAGCACCTGAACTCCACCCTCAACCGCGATCCCCCTCCCACCTCAACCAACGCCAACTCTGCATCCAAGGAACTACACAGATGGATCACCAACTACGCAGACAAGCTCGCCCCCTCTGCAATCCTGACAGACAGTGCCTCATGAAGGCCACCTGGTTCACCACCGACCTCCAAGAATCCAGACACACCTGCAGACGTCTCAAGAAGCTATGGAGGAACAGCAAAACCGCAGAAGATCGGACCACCTACAAGAACGCCATGATAGAATATCACCAACTCATCAGAGCCATCAAAAGGACCTTCATCCAGAACTAAATCCTCGCCAACACCAGCAACTCAAAAGAACTCTTCAGCATCATTCAGGAATTCACCAAACCCCCCAGCGAAGCAACGAACGTCACACCCACCCAGGACCTCTGCAACAAACTCGCCTCCTACTTTCATCTGAAAATCAAGTCCCTCTACAACAACTTCAACGAAAAGACACCAGACACCGAAACCACTCCTTGCTCCAGCAACGACAGCCAGCCTACCATAGCCGCCTGGAGCCCGGTCACCACCGAAGACACCGCCACAAACATGAAAAGCATTCACTCAGGAGCTCCCATGGACTCCTGCCCGCTGCACATCTTCCACAGAGCCGCAGCCGCCATAGCACCCCAGCTACAACGCACCATCAATGCCACTTGCGAAGCCGGCACTTTCGCCAACGACTGGAAATACGCTGAAGACAAGCCCCTCCTCAAGAAGCCCTCTGCAGACCCAACGGACCTTAAAAACTACAGACCCCATCTCTCTCCTCCCCTTCATGACCAAAGTCACTGAGAAAATCGTCAACGTCCAGCTAACGAACTTCATCGAAGAGAACTCCATCCTCGACCCTTCCCAATCTGGATTCTGCACAAACCACAGCACCGAGACCACCCTCCTCGCTGCCACAGATGACATCCACACTCTCCTCGACCAAGGCCACACCACGGCCCTCATCCTACTGGATCTCTATGCAGCCTTCAACACCGTCTCCCACCGCACCCTCACCGCCATACTCTACGACGCCGGCATTCAGGGAACTGCCCTCGACTGGCTCTGCTCCTTCCTCACCGGCAGAACCCAAAGAATCAGACTCCCGCCCTTCCTCTCCGAATCCACAGAGATCAAATGCAGAGTACCCCAAGGATCATCGCTCAGCCCCAGGCTCTTCAACATCTACATGGCCGCGATCGTCAGACCGCATGGACTCAGCATAGTATCCTACGCAGACGACACCCAGCCCATCCTCTCCCTCACAAAGGATCCCCACCAGACTCAGCTTCCAGGAAGGAATGAAAGATGTTGCATCCTGGATGAGCAGCAGCTGCCTGAAGCTCAACTCGGAGAAGACAGAAGTCCACATCCTCGGGCCCACCCCATCAGCATGGGACATCACCTGGTGTCCCACTGCCCTCAGAAACCCTCCCACCCCCACGAACCACACCCGAAAGCTCAGCATCATACTCAACTCCTCCCTCACCATGACCCGACAGATCAACCCCGTCGCCTCCACCTGCTTCAACACCCTCTGCATCCTTCGCAAGACCTTCAAATGGATCCCCCCCGAATCCAGAAAGACCGTCACCCACGCACTCATGACAAGCAGACTGGACTATGGGAACGCCTTCTACGCCGGAATCAACAAATCCCTGCTCCGTAAACTCCAGACCATCCAGAACATCGCAGCCAGACTCGTCCTCGGCATCCCACGACATTAACACATGACCCAACACCTGCAAAACCTCCAATGGCTCCCCGTCGAGAAGAGAGTAACCTTCAAGGTACTCACCAATGCCTACAAATCCCTCCACAACACTGGACCTCAATACCTCAACAAAAGAGTCTCCTTCCACGTACCCAAGAGAAACCTCTGCTCCGCTGACCTCACCCTCGCCGAAACCCCACGGATCCACAAAGCCAGAGCCGGGGGAAGAGACTTCTCCTACATCGCGGCAAAGACCTGGAACAAGCTCCCCATCTACATCAGACCCTCCCCTACTCTGCACACCTTCAGGAAGAGCCTCAAGACCTGGCTCTTCAGCTGACTCAGAGTTGCCCCTCCCCCCCCCCAGCACCTTGAGGCCCTTACGGGCACATAGAGCACTTCACAATTCCCTGATTGATTGATTGATTGAAAATGGTGTGTATGTTTGGTTTCAGTTCATGGAACTCTATTAAGTTTCGATCAGAAACTGGTGTTATGTGCCCACGTTATGCCCAAGTAACGCAGCTACACATTTTCTTACATTGCCCTAATTTTTCACAATAACATTTCTGCTGTGACCTTTTAGAACTTACTACTACTACTTTGCCTATACTTCAAAGGTTTCCCAATGTTCACTATATTGATTCTTTGTGCACTTTTCTCTGATTGAAAATCTACTTGGTCAATGTTTCTGTTTTATTTATCCTCTCTTTTCGTTAATACACATTTACTATATATTTTAAAAGTACCTTAAATTATTTATTGTTTTATGTGTGTTTTTTTGTTTATTGAGCTCTTAAGCACACTCTGAATTTAGAGGTTCACACAGGCCATAAAGGGGTGAGGCAAGGCTAATTTTAGGAGACCCTTGCCTTGCTTCTGTGGATCTTTCTTAACAAGCAATGTGAGCATTCAGTATGAATGAATACAAACTTTTTGAGCGACTCTTCCAATGCTATCTGTAAGAAATTGGGTTGTTGGTTGGGGGAGGGGTGAAACTTCTCAAGCAGCAACCACAATTCTTCTCAGGGTGAAGTCAAAGAACAACCCTAAATTAACCTGTGCTCAACCCTCGGGTAGTTTGGCACAGAGCAATCAGGTTACACTCAGAGGCAATGTGTAAAATATTTGTGCAACAGAGGGACGACAACACACCACAAAAGAAGCTCACAACAGAGTTAGAAAACGTAGAGTAACTAATTTTTAATTAATAGAAATAAGACCAAAATGACAAAGATCTAATTAGTAGAACCGGAAAAACACATTTTTAAAGACTTGAATAGTGCCAAAAGGTGTAAAGCGCCAACTGAGGATATCTGGTTGCGATGGACTGGGACAAAGTCACGAATTCAGGACAACTGAGATGGAGCGCAGGCCGGCTACAGGGACCAGTTTGGCCCGTTGAACAGAGTACCTTAAATTCTGGTTTGCAGAGCATCAGGAAGATCCATGTTGGGATAAGTCACGCAGCCGAAGCAATGTGTCTGTCCCGAGACACGGTAAGGTTGTGGTGCAAGGTCCTGCATCATCGTTGAGGATCCCGTCGACCAGGGCTTGCGATGCGAACAAGGATGGGTCAACACTCGGGCAATGTGTTGGTTCCAAGGAACTACAATGCTGCGATGAGGAGTCCGGCATCATCATTGACACTGACATTGAGGAGGGATGCGGCGGCCTGCGCTGAGGATGCATTACACAGTGGTGGTTCCGATGTGGCAACGGGCTGCAATGCGACGTGGGTCTTTGCGGCGGTTCCTATCCACGCAGTAGCAGTGATGTGTCGGTTCTGCTTGGGGTTGTGCCACATAGCAGGGGATATGCATCGGTTCTGCTGGATACACAGAGCACATTAGGCACTCTTCCAAGGGCCCAGGACTGGGGTGGCACCACTTTGAAGGGTAGACACACAGATGTCAGAGTCCAGGTGCTGGGTCAAGATTGTTCGAGCCTTCAGTCCCTGAGGCTCAAGTCAGGACGCCAGCCAACTAGCCCTTGGAGTCACTCTGGGCTTCTGGGTTCAAGAGATGCAGGTCCAGTCCTTCTCACCCAGGAAAAAGGGCAGCAGGTCAGAACAGCAAGGCAGCAACACAGCAATGCAGTAGTCCAGCAGGGCATCAGTCTGGCATAGTGTCTGTCCTTTAGCAGCTCAGCAGTCTTTCTATCCTCAGGTCCAGATGTGTACTGGAGTAGTGGTGTCCGAGGTCCAGTATGTATACTCAGTAGTTTCTTTGAAGTGGGGGAGAAGCTACTGGAGGTTTCCTTTGAAATGCCCAGGCATCCTGCCTTCCCTGTCCTGGCTCCAGACTAACCACAAGGGGTATGAAATCCTTTCTGCAGAGAAAGGACACAGCCTATTCAAGTTTAAGTAAGTAAAAACCTGGCTTTGCCAGTTATAAACAATGTCTCCCGGTTTGACTCCGGCATAAAACTGTTTCTTTAGCTCGGGGACACACCAGTCGGTGTAGCCAGGCACTTTACAAATGACTTTATTATTATTATTATTATTATACATAGGTCTGTGTCTAGCTCCGCCCTCCCGTGCTGCCACGGATGGCCCATCCAGGCAAACCTAAGCTCTCTATTATGTTTGACTGTCTAGGAGGACTACACAAAGCCCAAATGTCAGCTACACCCAGTCTTGTGACCAGAGACAGGCTACAGGCACTAAATGGCTAAGGCAGGAACATGCCATCTTTCTAAAAGTAGAATTTCTAAATTGTAATTTAAAATCCAACTTCACCATAAGTTTGCATTTTCCATTATGGTTCCAAAGACACCAAATAATGAACTGATTATCTGCTCCCATTTGGAAATTACAGCTTATTAAATATAATAAGCTAACTCAAATGTTAGTCTATTGGAGAGGTAGGCCTTGTAGTAGTGATAAACAAATATAAGAGTTTTTCATTACTAGGACATGTAAAACTTAAAACTACATGTCCAACTTTTTAAATACACTACACCATGCCCTCTGGCTATCCTCGCCCTACCCTAGCAATGACTTATACACATTAAAAAAGGAATGATTGTTCTGGCAAAAGGTTTATTTTGCCAGGCTGAAATAGCAGTTGTAAAATTCTACACACAGTCTGCAATGGCAGGCCTGAGACATGTTTAAAGGACTACTTGAGTGGGTGTCACAGTCAGTGCTGCAGTCCCACTAGTAGTATTTACTTTACAGGCCATGGGCACATTTAGTGCCATTTTACGAGGGACTTACAAGTAAATTAAATATGCAAATTGGGGATTAGCCTATGTTACCATGCTTTAAGGAGTGAGCACATGCCCTTTAGCATTGGTTAGCAGTGGTAAACTGCGAAGAGTCCTAAAGCCAGCAAAAACGAGATCAGCAGAAAATGGAGCAGGAAGGCTAAAGGCAAAGGCTGACAGGTCTAATACTATCCTGCTAATTAAATGTCTTATTTTTAGCCCAGCAGATGGCTTATAAAAAACGTTTCAATTTTCATTTACCTTATCAGTACAGAAATAATGTTTTACTCATTTAATAATGCCACTCTTTTGCTAATATAAGAACAACTTGGCCTCCTTGATTTGACAAAAGGCCTTAGCTATCAAGAAATTATTCATAGTAAAAGGTCTCTCTCATGTATCTATGTAAATTTGGACGTCAAGCATAGAGCATGGCTGGAGGTTGGGACATCCCAAACAAACTGGGGAAAACCCTACAGATGAGGACTGCCATTATGAGATTTAAATTTTGGTGTCAGACATTTTTATTTACACTGAGCACTTTAGTGCCACAGTACCCCTGCAAAAACCGGTGATGCCTAATCATAAACTGCATTTTGAAGTATGTTTAGTATTACTGCAATAGTATTATTGATGTACTATAAAATTCTATTTACAAACCTGCAGAGGTTCTGTCTCCGTCTCTCCTATCTTTGTCTGAGTGGAGATGTCCGCCTCAGCTGGAGACTCTCCGCACCTGTAAGAATACATTTTTGTAGTAAATGTGGGAGGGACAGAGGGGAGTGGCTGGAAAATGGGTAATACCTACTACTATAGGTGATGGGCTAAGAGAGGAGTGAGGTTGAGTCTGAGGAAGGCTGGAAAGTGATTTAGAGAAGGATGTGCACCCACCCACAAAACAATAAGTCCATTCCTGTTCATAAATTGCACTTCTACAGTTACTACTCCCAAAAAGGACCCAAAACAGTAGTAAATTGGCTCCAGCTCAGAGCTACATGGCCAATTAATAGCATGGTACATAGAAAATAATGGAGGTAGGGACTTGAAATAAAATCCCCACAGGAAATAATGTTATTTAATAAATGAAAATGGTTACAAATATAAATGAATTTAATTTCATGTTTAAAAATGTATCTAAAATAAAGCATATTCTTTATTTTAACATATTTTAATAAACCTTTTTGAATTTAAAAATAATGTAACATACATTTTTATTGAAACATAATTAAATTACTTTGAATTAATTTTCTCCATCGCTTTTATTTATTATTGATACATAATAAAAAATACTTGCTTTTTCGGACACCCCTTTCCCAGGTAGCAGTGTATTTTCTCAATGTTATTCATTTCTTTAGGTGGGAATTTATTTTTAATTTAAACTTCTTAAACATATTTTTAATTTGACATATTATATTTTCAAAAATTCAGTTTTCAATTTAAATGATCAATAATGTAACTGTTCTATTTTGGTCTGTATTTAAAATAAATATATAAACAATAATTCACATTAATATTTACCATTACATATTTTCTTCACATTTTGTTTTAAGTTTAATAAACTTTTTTATTTTTGGGTATACTTTACTATTTGGAGATCTCCGCCACTGGGAAACTTAGTAAAATTAAACATACACTTGTGAATTATTCATGTACTTTTGTGATTAGTCCATCATATTTCCAGGAGTATCTCCACAGGTGACAAGGACTGGGTGAACGTGCAGATGGAGGAGAGGTGATCTGATTGTCCTAGATGTTCAGATGCAGGCCAGCATTCCAACTAATAGAGAAGTTGCTCTTGAGGAAAGTGGCCATGCAGAGAGAATCAAACTGATAAAGGCATTGAAAGCGAATCTCAATATCTGTTATCTCACTACCCAAAATTATTTTGAGATACACTTTAATAGAAGTCCTTAAAAATCTCCTTCTTCTAGATTTTTTTTACAATGAAGCATAACAATATTCTAGAGATATGAAAATACATTATATTACTTACATTAATAATACAATTATAATTTTTTTTTACTTAGGTAAAGTATACAAATATATGCATCACATAAACATACAAATAAAATTAATTCAATTAAAAATAATAATAATAGAATCCTATGCTGAGTTTGTGTGAAGTCTTATAATTCAACTTATGTTTGTGTAAAGTCCTATAATTCAGGTTGTTTTATTGTTGACATATTCCTTCATCTGGGACTTTGTTGTCTGTCATGATGAAGGATGCCAAACCCTTATGGGACTAGATCAGATGTAAAAGTCACAAACATTCTTGAAAGACATAGTAAATCCAAGTGGTCACTACTGAAAATATATGAAATTGCATGATAGTGTTTGACTTCTGATCCTGTTTTGTGCAACCTCTTTCAAAAATTACCTTTTAAGGCTAGAAAGACAGCTGGATTTAAAAATGAGAGAGATTAGGCATATTTAATGTTAGTAGCAGGGTAATCTTATTTTCTGGTTTGAGTAGTTCTCATGTAGCCAGTAGCCACATCTGAGTCCATTGTGGACTATACATTATGCAAGGCAAGTCCATGTAATAGGGCAGCAGAATGGTACTCTGGTGCAGAACTTTTCAAGTAGCAAACTGAGGCAAATGGGTCATTGCCCTCAGCTGCTGCCCTTTGCTGTGCCACTGGTGCTGAGCACCTGGGGAGTGATGTTAAATACATCCTCTACTGGTATATAAGGCGTAAGATGCCCAAGATGCCGGCTATTGCGATACGAATGCTTTGCCATTCTTCCCTTGCTGGCAACTCTAAAGCTCCATGGCAGTAGTGGAGCAGGAATCCAGCATTAGACATTGGAACCAGCCTGTCATAATTCCCAACAAAGAGCCAGACGGAGTAGCAGAGCCAAGATTAATAGAAAGGCGCAACTTAAGCCTTCTCCCAGCTTTTGTAAGAAGCTGGGACAGTGCTTGGGATCCGGCCCCTGCTTCTTTGTGTGGCTTCTCATTCACCTCTGGGATGCACTGATGTGCACCATGATAGCCCCATTTTAGCACATTTACTGTGTTGACTGAGGCATGTGAAGTATCTCTGCTAAATAAAATGGATTGTGCCTGCATAAGGGGATCGTAGTCGAGCTACATCCCTCACATGTGCACTCCAGATATTCAGCTACAAACTGCTGTGTTTTTAAACAACACGCTGTAGATAATTTATTGCTCAGCCCCGTCAGCCCCTCCTCCTCCAGTCATCAGGAGCTCGGAGCAGAGGCCAGAAGGCTGATCTCTGTACTGGCAGTGTTCATAAAAGCATAAAAGCTGTGTTTTCATGAACACTGTTAGTTAAATAATTAGCAGTGTGGGCAAAGGCTCACAGCATTATGTGGTGCATCACAGGTGGCAGGGCAGCAGCCTGAATCCCCTAAAGAGGAACCACCACTGCAGCTACTCCACTGAAAGGTTGAGCCTGTGGGCAGCAACAGTAGTCCTCTTTGGGCGAGGCCTCGGGGGCCGACCCCGTGATCAATCAAACCCGAGCCCCCTCTCCATCAATCAAGGAACAAGCTGATTCTAATGCAACCACCGACGTCACATCTCATCGACAACACATCCATCGGCTGTCCAAACGGGGAAAAAAAAGACTTTGGAAATCCCGAAATTGGCATACAGCCAAAACTATAAATACAATTAGCAGTTATTTCTCAAAAAACAAACCTGCAACACCACGGTGTCCGCTCACAGCACCCAGTGCTACTACCAGTTCGTTATCAGCAGCTCAAAGAGCATCTTTAAAATTGAATTTTTCACCAGCAGCAGAGCGGCTTCAAGTTCCAAGGCACTCTTTGCACCCAACTCATCAAGCAACTCTCGGAAATAGTCAACTACAAATTACTGAGGAGCCGGCAATTGTCAACACGTCAGCCATGATCATGTCTCTTCAAAAGTCATCCCCTGTCACCAGAGCCCTTCCCCGATTCCATGTGGGGAACAACAGACCAGGCTTGCATTATACAGCCAACTATAGTAAAGGCCCCGTTGGACTGCATTCGCCAACTCCATCTAGCCAACTCCCTTTGGTGTCCTCGTGCAAAATAGCCCATACCTCATTAACAACCAACCATCTCTGTGAGCAAGTTCCCCTCTTGCTCCCTACATCTATTCCTCATCAGACATTAGATGTAATCCTTAAGCCATCTCAGTCCCCAACAGCAGTGGAAGCGCACAACCCAGCCACAGACAGCATTGAGACCAAATTGCTGTTAACTCCAGAATACGTCTCCCAGGGCTCTCACAACATCTTAAACCACGGGAACATTCTCAGACTCTTCAAATCGACCCCGGATCCATGCTCCCTGGAATCAAAAGACATAATTGCCATCGAATTCAAACCTTGCAATGGTACTCAAACAGGAGAATCAACCCTAGCGTCCTCTGCCATACGGGAGCTGGTCCAATCAAAAGCCGATCAATTCAAAAACTGGGGCATAATCATAACAACGCCCGGTGTTCCCCGTTATCCATCAATACTTGCAACCACCCAGGCTCAAGCTTCTGGTATAACCTCTGTTCCCTTCTCGGTACTAAAATCAGCCAGAAGCCGCTCTCCAGTTGGCAATATCGAGCAAAAAGTTGACCAGCAAGTCACACAAAGAGCAGACTGGTCATTGCTGCCAGTAGCCCTATCCCGGAGTCGGAACAATTGAAATAATACTAATCACGGAGTAACAATATGTTCCAGGAACATTAATGGACTTTTGACGACATCCCAATCTCCAGATACACTTGGATTTCTAAAAAAACATGACATTATACTTCTTCAGGAAACCTGGGCAGCAACTAGCATTCCCATTGAAGGCTACCTGGAATTTATGTCTCCCGCCACAAGACAGTGTAAGTTCGGCAGACTGCGTGGTGGCCTTTCGATTTATGTCACAACTAAACTGTCCCCCACGCATCAAACAGCTAAAATTTGAAGTTGACTGGGTCGCCGGTATTGTGGTTGGAAGTCCTACTTCTGACAGCCAGTTACTCCTGCTCAACGTTTACATCTCTCCGTGCACTACTGAGAAAAAAAAAGAACTGGATCGTCTGACCGAAATCGTCTGCAACATTTTAAGTGACTATGGTAGCATACTCTGCTTAATTTCTGGAGATTTTAATACAAACCTTTTCTTTAACTCGTTAGAGGTCCTCGGGATCGCTTTTCCAGCGGTTCCCCCGCACCTCGCCTCACAATCAACACCCGCAGGACACAGCACTACGAAACTGGGCGAATACACTGTTCTTCAGCTTAGCAGAATGGGCTACATTGTACTGAATGGGCGCTTCCCCATGGATACCCCCCTGCTTGGACCAGAACCAACGGTTGAACTCACTCATACTTGGATTTTACATTAGACAACAGCGAAATTCTCCCCTTGATCGAGAGCTATTGCTTCGCACCGCAAGGGGAGAGCTACCACCGACCTCAAATAATAACCCTATTGTTCAACATTCCCCGTCACGAGGTAATTGCACATACGCTATCAGGCTGCCACTCTGAGAACTTAAGGAGAATGAAATGGTCGTCCAGTGCTGTCTTCTCCATAACGGAAAAATGCAGATTCTTACTATGTTTATTGACCGAAAACAAAGTTGCCGTTATTGATGGCTGGGAAGTTCTCGTAAACCGTTTAATCAACTAATTTCCATCTACGAGTCGTACCCGGCAGCACACAATACAACCTCGCATTTCACTAGTGACAAAAAAGTTAAAATCTCAAAGAAATTTGGCCCTACGCCTTGCTAGGAAAAACCCAGGAAACGTAAGCTTATTTAACAACTATAAGCAAGTACAAAAAGCTTTCAAGTCAGCCATACACAGGGACAAACAAACTGCGTCCGATCAGTTTTGGCTGAAGTTGGTCCATGCAAGCAAGAATTCCAACGCACAGTTGTTTTGGTCTCTAGTGAACAGGGGTCCTTTGGGTGGAAGTGGGAATGGCAGCGCAAATATAAGTGCAGAAGAATGGATTCAGTTTTTAACTAAACACTTCAGCGAACACACAAAAAGGGATGGTCACTCTAGCCCCCTTCCATCAATTGATCTAGAGTCATCACCTTCTGCAGCCAAATGCACTGGTAAGCTCAGGCCAATTAACCCAGTTCATTACGTTTTGGATGCAATAAAAGTTGACGGAAAGGAGAAAAGTGAAGATCCTATGATGGAGATCGCGTTGACACCTGAAGCGTTAAGAAATGACATTGTTCGTACAATCAGGAAAGCTAGGTCAGAAGGAGCTCCTGGCCCTAACGGTCTTCCCCAGGCCCTGTTCAAATCGGACGCAGACCTGTGGTCAGAACATTTGGCCCCTTTGCTTATATACTGACGGCTTAACCACAACATCCCGGAGTCTTGGCAAGGCGCCATTATCCACCAATCTATAAAAGTGGTAAGAGAAATGACCCTAAAAACTACAGACTGATAGCTCTCCTCGATGTTGAATCTAAATACTATGCCAGTATTTATTGGAAGAGCTGTTCGCCTGGGCCGAATCAACAAAGCGCCTCCCCTTTAACCAGACCGGCTTCGTGGCTAATTCCGGAACAACTAGTAACTTACTCGCATTATCCGTTTTGATGGAGAAAGCGGCAGTTCAATGTAACCAACTTCACTGCTGCTTCGTTGACTTCAAGGCGGCCTTTGAGCGGGTGCCACGGGGCCGTCTATGGCAAAAATTAGAGAGCTGGGGCATACCCCCGGCCCTCTTAAAAGCCATAATTCAACTCCAACCTGGATCAGAATAAAGTTGGGAGAAGGATCTCATGTCTCAAGGAAGATTCAGACCAAAAGCGGTGTTAAACAAGGCTGCGTGTTGGCTCCACCTCTTTTTAATTTGTTCATTTCGGATCTATCTCCCATGCTTGACAATGTCATTTCCCACCCCCCACAAATAGATGGTACCCGTATTAGCAATTTGTTATATGCTGACAACCTCGTGTTACTAAGCCACACTAAAGTAGGATTACAGAGGTTGCTCGATCAGCTGCTTCCCTATACATCAAATAACTCCCTCAAATTGAACCTGTCAAAAACAAAAACTATTTCTAGTGGGAAGCGGAAGCAGCAGAGAGGAGGGTGGTTTTTCAATAACAAAAACATTGAAACAGTATCCCATTATAAATACTTGGGAATTTTTCTGGACACCAGAGGCTCCTTTGTAACGCAGCAAGAGGCAGTAAGGGCAAAAGCACTGTCACTTGAGGTCGCTTCAGCGAAACATTCGAAACAGTTACTCGGCCCAAGCCTAACTCCATTGCTAAAGGTGATGAAGGCCAAGATTACCAACTCCCTATCATATGGGCAGGAGATCATGATGGGCGCAATAAGTATTCCACTAAATAAATTAACCACCAAAATTTTTAAGCGAGCATGGCGCCTGCCAAGATCCTCAACGCCAGCCCAAGTTAGACTTGAACTCAGCCTACTAGACCATCACGGTTTCGAGGCCGGCACGTTTATCAAGCTCTGCAACAGACTGTGCAACTCCCGAGAGGGTAGCCTGGAGGCTAGAATTTGGAATGAAATATTGACCAGCCAGTCCAGCCAGAAACATCGGCACCATCTGGACCATTCCTTGCAGCTACTCGGCATCAAGGAATACTGGGGAACAAATCCATCACAGCCGGCGTTAAAATCTGTTATTAAGAGAAGTGTCCGGCTGTGGTCCTTTCATTCAGATAGGGCAACACTGTCCAGAAGGAAACATGCCTGAGCGGTCATTTCCGGCTTCAAACCGGGGGTTGAATCATCTTATTTATCAAGCACGTTTGCACTTTTTTGGAAGTTAAAGTTTATGGCCCTGAGGTAGGGAGAATGGCCTTTTTCTAGAGCATTTACCTGAATGGCGGCGCCCTAGTGTTATCACCGAATGTAGGGAATGCGGCTACCACTCTGAAGCAATGGAGCATATAGCCTGCGTATGTGCCGCATTGCTCACCGACATAAGGACCTTATTGCGGGACAAATGGAATAAACTCGGAGCTCGCACATGTCGACAGGCTATAATAGCCGCCTTGTCCTCAGATAATACGCAGTTGAACATTCGTTTCACCAAATTTGTCACCAGAGCGGCCAAATTGCTGGAGAAAAACAGGGGCGCCAATCTCCCTCCCTCTGGCTGCACTGCTACGTCGCCCTACAATCAACTCATGATCTCCTGATTATCCAGTATAGTTTACATGAACATTGTTTCTTGCCTAATACTTGCTGTTTACACTTTTCTAAATGGCTTCTTGAAAATGTATGTCTAGCCGTTCCCCTCCAGTTTTTAAAAGCAACGCTACGATGGTTTTGTCAACTAAGGTTTTGTCCATCATAGGCAATTAATTAATAATCGGTTATTTTAATCACACTCCATGTTTTAGTAAGATTATTGTACTTTTTCAGTAATAATTCTGCGTCTTTTAATAATTTCGTATTTTGTATACATGAATTACGTGCTTTTAAAAAAATTGTTATGGTTTTAAGTAATCACACAATAAATTCGAAATTTGAATTTGAATTAGTGCTCTAGTGAGGTGAACTGAAACCCATTGTCCACGCATATCCCGGACAAAACATTCTCACTTTGCACAGCAGGGTGGCTTCTTATAGACTATTACCATAATGTCATGTAGCCCAAACGTAGGCAGCAGAGCAGGTACAGGGTAAATGCATACCCAGACTCCACAACAGGCTTTGAAAGCATATCATATACCATAACAAATACTTCTAAGAATGATCCTGTAGAAAAATCAATATGAAGCCTTGTGCAGTCACAAAGACAAGCTGAAATTTTGCAATTGCTTTCTATTTTTTTAAACACATTTTTATTAACATTTATAATAAGACATGCATAACAATGTTAAACAATGTAACCCCACTGTCACCACCCTCCCTTAAGTACAGTCCTCATTACAGTATATAGACAACACATATTTATTTTGACAATTACATTTTTACTCATTTTCTTCCCCAATATCATCACTCTTTTCTAAATGTTTAAGGGGATCTAATAAATGATCCCATGCATGAACTTTTTCAATTCATTCCTTTCCTCATTTCACTATACAATACTGCACTCTCATAACCCGCCCAACGAACCAACTCCACTTTCCATTTTCCTACCCTGGGGGCCTTCCAGTTCACAGTTATTTCATGTCTTGCAAGTACCAAAGCAAAATTAATAAATCCTGCAGTATTTTTTCACTTTGTAGTTCTTGGAAATCCTCCCAGCAGACAGACCATAGGAGTACACTCAATTGATCTCTTTGTTACCTCATTTATAAGAGTAATACATTTCTACAGTAGTCACTAATAATGCGCATGACCATATCATGTGCAATATTTCTGCACCCTGTTCACCACATCTTGGGCTTGCCACATTTGTCCAATAAATTAAAGTTATTTATCCTTGAGTTAGATACGCTCTATGCAAGTAGAAAAAATGTATCATTTTCTAGATACAATGTATGAATTTCCAACAATTTCAGACCATTCCAACTGTGGTATTGAATGTGCCAAATCCTCCTCCCACGTTTCTCTTAGACCAACAAGAGGCGTTATCATATCACTTCTTGTTACCTGATAAAGGCACATCACCGTCTTCATACGACCCATCGTGGTACACAATATTTGACATGCACAATGTACTTGCAGCTCTACTAAACCCATACCCCAATGGTTGCGCAGTCTAGTGTTCACCACTGAAGGCAACAAAAATTGTCCTCTCTGGATCTTAACAGTGGCTGAAAATTACTCAAATGTTAATATCACCCCTTCACTATACAAATCTCCTAACATATGCACCCAATGGTTTGCCCACTTCGCTAATCCCCATAATCTTCCCCCTGGAATGGTTTGTTCCAAACTTCGCAAATGGCCAGTGCATTGTGCCTCTGAGTATGAGTTTGTTAAAGTGCCCGACGCCAATAGTGCTGCAGAACCTTTCACATAGTGGGCATTCCCTGCACTGGTCCTCTGACAGGGGGCATGAGTATTCTATACAACACAGCCAAATCTGGATTTCTCTCCAAATTCACCTCCCCTGGAGATCTTTGCAAATGAATCCACTGTGTAAACCATTGCATCTGTGCTGCTAGGTAATAGCTTACCATATCTGGGGCAGGTAGGCCTTACTTACTAGTGGGCCATTGCAACTTTGTCAATGCCACTCTTCGCCTATCTGTTCCCCATGTAAGAGAAACCAACAAAGAATCAATTTCACTAAATACTTCACATGGTATCACCACGGGCAATGTTGTGAAGATGTAAAGTAATCAGGGAAACACCACTACTTTTGCTACTGCTATTCGTCCTGAAACTGAAAGCAGCAGCGTGCTCCCAAAATCTACACTTTTCTGTAAACTTCTAATTGCCACACCAATGTTACCCTCCAATAAATAAATGGGAGCATGGTATAATGTTACCCCCAAATAATTCAGACACGTTCCTTCTCACTTAAGCCCCCTCAGATCCACAGGATGTGGCACATTCTTTTGTAATGGGAACAAATATAATCTATTCCAGTTGATGCATACCCCTGAGGCTTGCCCAAACTAATCTAAAAGGTTCATGGCATGCAGCAAATCAACATTAGCATCTTTGAGAAATAACAACATATCATCTGCATATTATGCTGAATAATGTTGTACACCCACACCTCCAGACCCCTGTAAACCCCTCCTGTACTTGCCCAACTAGCAAGTGGTTCCATAGCAATTGCAGATAATAATGGCGAGAGCGGTCACCCTTGTTGAGCCCCTCTTCCCACTGCATATTCTTCCGCAATATGCCTACCCGTTTTGACACAAGCAGTAGGTGCAGCATGCAGAAGCCTACCCCATAAAATAAATTGGTTTCCCAATCCCATCTTATTGAGCACTTCATAAAGGAAATCCTAACGTAAACTATCAAATGCCTTTTCAATGTCAGTTGCTGTAATCACCCCTTTTTCCTTCTCTGCAAAATCAGATTCCATGATCGCCTATACCCTACTAATATTATGAGCTGTATTCCTTCACAGATTGAACCCAGACTAGTCCAATACCCAACTCAATATCTTGTCATCCAGATTTAGCATAGAAAGTGGATGATAAGCCCATACATCCTCAGAGGCTCTTCCTGGCTTTAACAATGAGATCACAATTGCTTCTGCAGTTTTGTGGAGCAATCGCCCTGCCTTACGGACAGCCAAGTAAATATTAACTAGTCTTGGTGCCAATTCTTCAATATATGTCAAATAAAATTCCACAGGGAACCCATCCATTCCAGCGACTTTCCCTTTTGCCAAATGCTTTAAGACAGCCTTCACTTCTTGAATTGTTACCTCCCAAAAAGGCAATTCTACTGGCTCTAAAAATCAATAATAAAATGTGGTGGAGGCCCCAATGGCATAGCATATAAACCTTCATAGAATTTACTAAATGTTCCATTGATGGCTTCCTGTGTATAGATGCGCGTACCCTCCTCAGAATCTATTTCCAGTATCTGTGCAATTGCTTTTTATGTCCCCATTTCTAATTCCAAATTGTTAGCCAAGGATCTGTTCTTTATTTCTAGTCTTTTGAATGCTCACTAGAAATACAGTCAACATGGTGGAGCAGTACGGGTGTAAACACAGCGGAATCAACATATGGCATTTTCTGGAAATAATTAAAAAGGTGCCAAATGTCTACTAACTGAAAACAGTTTATTAATTTCATGTGTAATTTTGTTACAGGTCGAAGAATCTGCGTTGGTGAAACCCTTGCCAAGATGGAGTTGTTCATTTTCTTCACAAGCCTGATGCAGAGGTTCAGCTTCCGTCCGCCTCCTGGTGTAACACACATCGATCTCACCCCTGCTGTTGGATTTACTACGCCGCCATCACCTTATGAGATCTGTGCACTGCATCGGGCATAAAATACTGAAAAGAATTAGATATATTGAAAGACTCCCCTACCTTCATCATGTGCTCCACAGAGTCATTTCCCTAAGTTTAAAATGCATCCCACACAGTCACTGATTTCCACATTTGGATAAGGCATTGTGTACAAATTAGTCATTACTTAATTATTTGCCTTACCTTGCAAATATATAAATGATGTCAGAGTTAAAAGTCATTGTTGACTAGTGCAACTTTTATTAATTTCGATATTGTTTATTATTAAGCCATGCCAATTGAGTGTTAAAAACAAAATTATAATACTTACAATGTGTGAGTGTCTTCCGTGATGCCACTCTTGTTACATACACCTCAAAACACTATACTCAAACACACAATGCTTAGGTCTCAGACAGTGGTGACTGATGCCTGGGTAAAGATGCAATTTTAAGTCACCATGAGGCATATTTGATTCACAAAAGTGTAATTACAGGCATTGTTACTTAAGTTATACATCTCATTAGATCTTACTGGACACTCACTTGTGTACCCTGTTGATATCACCCAAGCAATTACTGAACACATACAATACTTTAGACAGATCACAAGTTGTTGGTATTAACAATAGCCTTATCTTTTCCTTTTAGTTCAAATCCAAACACCAAGCAAGTTCAAGATTATACATAATTTATTTTCAGAATTCTTTATGACAAAGCTTTGTTATACGTCATCAGATTAATATTAACATTCTCTCAGGAAAGGCTCAGACAGCCAACAAAATTCTGTGTTTACAATTCTTTAAACAGCACTTAATTATGCAACATATCAGAATCACTTATTTACAAGTAAATGCACCCATGGAACTTCAAGGCACGGACCCTGTTTAGAGCACCCATGACTCAACCCTGACATAGCCCTATGAATTGTCCATCTGTGGGCAACCCAGAATTAGGGCTAGAAGGTTTGGACCAATGGTAAGCCAGTCCCCTGCCCAGCCAGCACCACCAAAACTGTCTATGCAAAGGCAACTCCCGGGTAGTGCCAGATGGACTGACCCACCTGTAGGCCAGTACCCCCTCCAGCCAGACTAGCACTTACCAAAACCTCTCATAGCGAGGGCAGACCTCATTAAACATATCATGCCTTCAGGTAATAATCTTATATTTTTTCCTCCGTTTGCTTCCACACTGTTCAAGAACAGGGTATGGGTGGGTGGAATGTTGTCCGCCTCTGCATGGTCCACTTCCAGTTGTGGTGAGGACAAAAAAGGGTGCTAGTGTTGTAGGGATTCTGCACATACACAGAGCTATGCACAGGATAATAGGACCTCGGAGTATAGTGGTGAGCCAACCATGCACCTTAGTACCCACAATCCCAATCCGACTAGCTTTAGCGTCTCATTAGCAGCGCAGCTACCAATGATTAGACAACCCAGAACACGGTCTCTCTCAGGACTCGCGGGAGCAAGAACACTCTTTCATAACTCATTCATACTTGTCCACAACGTGCGTAATAAGAGACACAGTATAGTTTAAAATGTTTATTTCAACTATCGTGCTCTAAGATACGGTACACGTGCCAGTACTATCAACATAATGCATAATGATAAAATAATAAGCATAGTTACAATTCCATAGAATACAAACGGGGACAGCATCATATAAAGACAGTGGATATCGGGCTAAATAGCCTTACCACCCTCCCCGTGCTAATAACTAGTTTATTATAAAAATAGAAGACCTCTGGGCTTTGTCGGGCAGACCCTCATACCTCAATATCTAGATGCAAGGTTTACATCATCAGACAAGCACAGCTCTTCTCTCTGGAAAGGTTTTTCTCCGAGTGCCACAAACACTGAAATCACAATATTAAAAGCACATGAATTTCTCCAGTGCAGCTGTACTTCGTGTTATGTCTAAGTGCGAGGGGCTGACCAGATCAGCAAGAACAAGGGACGTTGTTTTTCGACCTTGTACATGATGTGCAGACGAAACCCAAAGGGAACAGGAGAAAAGGTAAAAGGCAAAAAGGCAGACAGTTCTAATATAGCAGGGCACAAGCAGAGTCTGGAAAAACAAAGTCACAGAGTAACGTGTGCAAAAGGCATCATGGCAGCCAGGCCTAAGCCAACTTAGCAATGTAGACAATGAGGCCACAAACCACACGACACCCTCCCCTGGTCAGTCCATAGGCGAAGACAGAGTTCAAATAGATGGAGCAGAATGTAAACGGCTATTTAGGAAAAGTCCTATCAGAAGGACAGTGAATGGAATAAAAAAGTCAGGATTAAAAAAAGCCAGAGACGGAGGACGCTGAAAGCGGGGGTCCCCTAATCCATTAGAGTGTATGTGCAAAAAAGCGCCACACCTTCCAAGAGGACATTGTTGGAATCGTCCGAAAAAAGAGACGCCATCCAGTTCAACAAATCAAAACAGCATTCATGTTCCTCGCAAGAGGGAGCAGTGATCAGCATTGCGGGACAACTTGCGTGATACTCAACATAACTTCGTTGTAGGAGAGACTGAGCAGCCGCCCAGACATCCCATTGCGCCAAAATTCTAAGTGCAGCCGCACGCGCCATCAAGCCATCACCGGAACAGTCTCGTTCATGGGCCTCTAAGGGACCCATCAACTGGTCAAAATCCGGGTCAGACAGAGACGAATTGGAGAGGCAATAATCCAAGGACCAAGAGAAAGGACATCGGATGCAAGACATCACAGGTTGCACGCAAGTGAAATACGCAAAGCGAAAAGAAAGTCTATAGGACACACTGAGTGTCACCAATGGTAGGAGGCCGAAGCCGATGAGCATGCGTTCACGGAGCATCAGGAGTCGACCTTGGTCGAGGAGGGCCCCAGGAAGTGCAGCCATTGCGTAGCAAACAGACCAAAAGCAATATACCAGCCGCTATGGCGAGGAGCAAAGGAAAGCCGCCAAAGATGCTGGAAAAAATAGAATGAATAAAAGCCGGTATTACACCAAATATAGTTTGAAAAGAGGTAACAAGGCCAGAGCCCACAACTTTAAAAAAGTGCACAAGACCTTCGGTGCGAGATGCATTAAAAACGCGGTGAATCAGCTCACCGAAATGTTGTGGGAGGTTTGTGTTCAAAAGGGCCTGTATCTCACTGTGGGTACTAGCCACCTGGAGGATAAATGTCTCCCGTGCGGATGTGAGCATAACCTCCTGGTTCAATAATAGCGCCTTTATTCTGCTCAATTTATTGAAATCCGCCTTCAACGTTGTAATGGAAGGCCAAATGGAACTATCTATGATGTCGTGCGGGGGAGGAAAAAGCAAATTTTTGAGCAGACAACCCTGTGGGAAATTGTTACAATATAGGGTATGCCGGCCAGCATGCCACAGCAGTCCTGATTATTCAGAAGGAGATAGCTACCATTTGCAAGCACAGTGAAAGTAGGAGATATAGCAGGAATGCCCTTTAAAACACAAGCAAGATTCGGAGCTGAAACATTACAAGCCCCGAGCAATTTAATGTTTTTACAAATCAGGGAATGACCCACAGTAGAATCACATGACTCACCTGTGAGAAAAACTTCCTTTCCGTCCCTAAGACATCGGTACATGAAAGGAAGGGACCAAAGTTCATGCAAGAAGGCACTGCCTAAAGGCTGAAAACGGCCAACAGGATAATGTTTCATGCAGGAACTGGACTCAAATAAAGAAAAAGGTAAAGCGATAACCCCGTGAACTAGCCACACTGCAGAATCCAATTCCGCCACAGAGAATGGTAAGGGCTCTATTTTTTCGATATGTAAGAGAGTGTATGTTGCATCTTTCATGGACATGAATTGCTGTTTCTCAGTTAAATTAAACGGCAAGAATAAGGCAGAGGTGTTCAAAAAATGCCAAGGAACTTTACCCATTTTAAGTGTTTGCAAAGTCCATGCAAACTGCATCACTGAACGCAATTGATTCTGACCATGATATAACACAGAAACATCATCTTGTACAATATCAACAACAGAGGAAACAATATTCTCTAACGTGTAAATGCGGGAAGACAGGGTATTAATACTATTGTCAACAACAGCAAGCCCTTTTTCTAAATTTGCTTGATCGATTTCCCGAAGACGGGAAGCAGTTTCAATTTGCGAAAGCTTCCAGAGTTCATTATAAGTTTCATAAATGAATCTCTTAGGTCGAGGACCACGAGGCCCCAGAATAAAATCAGACAGATCAATGTTGCCTGACAGGAGGGATAAGTGTTGATTCACAGAATCTAATGAAGAGTGCTGCAACCACTGTTTACACAATTTACCAACAGAATATGTTGTAACAGTACGAGAGTCAGAAAACCTCGGATCTGGCCTATCCTGTTTGTAACCAGGAGCTGAGTCATGAAAACGCAGTTGGCATGCATCTGATGCTATGGGCCAAGCCAACCAGGGTGACTGAACAAACGTAGAGGCATTAAACGAATTGTTTTGAAACAAAGCTTGCAAAGTGGCAAGGGAAATATTGAAATGCAAGCTCTTGTGAGGAGTAGAAGACAGTACGGGAATGGATGGTGCATTTAATTGTTTGGAAGTAGCCAAACCCCAACACGTCGTTTGATAGATTGTATGATTTAAAAACACAATTTGGGCCGGGATTAGGCAAGCACGGTGTAAAGCTTCCGTGCCTCGGACCTGCCACGATTTGGTGCCCCAAATAGATTTTAAGTCAATGGTGTCCTGCCAGTGCTCATAACCACCCACGGCTAATGCGTTCAAAAAGGAACCAGAATATAGCAATTTGGTGTGGGTCAACATGATCTTCTGTGCGGACGAAGTGTTCAATTTAAAATAATAGGACCCATGGTTTGATCTATCAAAGTCTGTAAAGTAAGTGAATTTACTTCTAAGAGTTTGGGAGCTACCTGGCAAGGGCGTCGGACAATGTTCCCATTGGGTGTAATTAAAAGGACCCCGAAGAGTACTTGGTTTATGGAGAAAGTAATTGCCCCAATGCTGGTAACAATATAGGTCAGCATAACTTGCAGAATTTAAATACAGATCTTCAGCATTAAAAGCAGCATAATATTTCAAATCAGTAAATAATGATTCAACGGCATGCACATCCCAATCGTCAGAATGAATATTACTATTAACGACATCACCCATGGAAACACGGAGGACATTTGGTACATTAATAATCTCGGTTGGTCCATGAATTTGGAAATTTACTGCATCCCATACGATACCATCAGCAACAGGGAAAGCTGAAATGTTCACAAATGTGTGGTCACGCTTCATGATGTGAGAAGAAGAATGCGGAGCCAAAGTCCCAGCGACACAGTTCACCGCAGAGCGTTCTGGTAGATAGTGACCATTGATGAGTAGGAAAAAACTGTCACAAAGCCAATGGACCTGAACAGAAAAATCAGGAATAGTACCAACCAGATGTATGTCAATGGTGGGATCAAAAAATTGTCTCTGAACCAGGATATAAAAATACTGAAGCTGGACGGGATAAGTGATGAGGTGGAAGCCGAATCAAAGGAATAACAGGTGGGGCTCAGTGGCGTTGTTGGTTGGTGAGCCACCGACTCTTTGGCGGGGTATGTATACTCGGTCTCCTCATTGCAGGGGGAATCCGGGTAGTCGAGCAGGCGATCAGGCAAATCTACCATCTCAATGGCAACATCAGTGACCGTGTGGGCTGGAGGGCCACAAACATGAGTCCTAGAAATGGCTGGACAGGAGACCGCTGGTGTTACACTATTCAGGATCGGCCAGTTGTTGTAGCTTGACATTGTCCACTGAGATGTATCTGTTGTCTTTGCGACCAGGAAGCGGCGGTAAGATGACAGTACGGGTACCCTTCAAGCCAAGAACTGGAACTGGTGCACGATAAGAGGGGCCAAATTCTTTTTTGTTCTCCACCTTCTCTCTGACCAGATCTCCAACCTTCGGAAGCCAGCCGGCAACCGGAATCTGCAGCGCAGCGTCTGTGGCTGAAGGTAAATGTTCGTTTGCAAGTTTGTCACGGGCTTCTTGTAAGTCCTGCAACATAGTAGAATGATTATCTACATCAAAGATTGCGGATTGCGCTGCCATGTCTAGACCATCAAGGTCGGGCACAAACATTTGGATGCCAAAGAGCATTTCGTATGGGGTCCGCCCACCCAGAGGTCTTCTAGGGAGATTATTAAGTGCACGTTGTACGCTATACAAGTGGGCCAGCCAGTTCCTGCCAGTACCTAAGACTCTAGCTGTCAAGGATTGCTTTAAGTCACGGTTCATTCGTTCAACAATCGAATTGCCCTCAGGCCAATATGGAGACGAAAATTTCACCCGCACCCCCAGTGACCCCATCGCGTCCTTGTACGCCTAAGAGGCGAACGCCGGACCTTGGTCAGAATGGAAGGTGCCACAGGCAAAAGCCCCACAAAGACACGCAAATCCCTTATGACATTTCGAGCGTCAGCACTCCGTTGTGGCCAAACCCAGATGAAACGTGTGCACGAATCCACTCCAACTAAGATGTATTTATATGCAGTGTCAGAAGAAAATGGACCGCAGTGATCCAGGTAAACACACCCAAAAGGTCTGTTAGAAATGCAGAGCGGTGTTTGTGGTGGTCGTGTAACCGTTGAAGGCTTAATTTGCTGACAAACGTCACAAGAAAGCACATAAGAACGGGTCTGTTTATATAAACCACGCCACCAGTAATGCTGCTGCAAGATGGAAACAGTCGCAGACACGCCAGCATGGGCCGAAGCCAAGCCTTCGTGTGCGGCCGTTATCAAGGAAGGTCTGCGGTCCGCGTTGGGAATCAGCCGATCACCAACGTCCGGAATTCTTACGTAAGGAACCTGTTCGGGACCTACCTGATAAGAGTACTTGGAAGGGAAACCCCGTGGGTAATTAGCACCTTCCTTTGTTGCAGCAATAGCTGCCAAAATATAATTATCTATTTTAGTCATGGATCTTGTAACTGCTGCTACTGAGCACGTGGCTACTGCTGATTTGGCCGCTTCATCTGCCAAACCGTTACCGACAGCGTGTGCGCCCACACGCTGGTGGCCAAGAGTGTGAATCACCTGTGTGAGAGGCAGACGTTGTTTAAGATCTGCCACTCGAACCCAAAGCATCTTATGCTTAATTGTGCTGCCTTTAGCATCTCTATAGTCGTTTTGCGACCAAAAGAAGAGGTTGTCATTAAATGATTGAACACAGTAATAAGAATCGCATACAATAAGAGTTGTCACGTCTGGATTCGCAAACTCAAGTGCGAGCACCAATGCACGCAGCTCGGCCAATTGTGCAGTACTGTCTCCTAGTGCCTGTGTGTGCACTACACTCGACTTGAACTCTCCGTTCACCATAGTACCTGCAACAATAGCACACGCTGCGGAATAAGCATGCTTTGAACCCGTGGCCGGTTGTGCCGAACCATCGGTGTAAATAATGCACTGGTACTCCTCAAACGGCAGCAAAGACAGAGGAGGAGGATGAACAAATTCATACTGTAAGAACTCCTGTGTCTGAAGAGAGGAATCAAAGATAAAAGTGACATCCAGGGACGTCAAAGAGGTAGCCCATTGTATCCAACGGGGGTGCAATGCCTTAGAGTTCGGTACACTTGCCCTCGTTACTGCCTCAAGGGCAGGATATGGTGTTACCACTAAAATGCGTTTTCCCTGTGCCAGTGCGCGTTCTTTTAGAATTGCCATTTGCACTGCAGTCAAAACTTTCTCCACAGAGGAAAAGTGCAACTCCACTGAAGTGTAAAGATGTGACTTGTATGCAATCGGTACTGTGTCACCTTCGTTAAAGGTTAAGTACGTGAAACCCACTGCCCCTGGAACGATTCTAATCACCAGGTTTGTGTGGTTAACACGAGTCAACAAGAATTTAGATTCAAGTAGATCAGACTGCAAAGATTGCAGTATAGAGGAATGCTCGGGAAGCCAGCATGACTTCGAAAAGTTAGGTTGTATCAAGGCATAAAGAGGCTTGATACGCTGGGCATATTCGGGAATGTAGGTACGCCCAAAGTTTAGAAAACCCAGTAATGACTGAAGCGTCTTCAGGGTTGTCGGAGGGCGCAAGAGCGCGCACTTCTCCAAGAAATGGGGTGCTAAGTCCTTACCTTCATTGTTGAGCTCATAGCCCAAAAACAAAATGGTAAATTCAGCAATGTGAGATTTGGCAAAATTAAATTTGTATCCTAAGACCGCAAATTCAAGAATAATGCGGTCCACTCTAGAAAGATGCGGCCATATTTCATCGTCTGTCAGATAGATATCGTCGACGTACGAACACGCATCTGGGTCTATGCTGTCCAACAGAGAGACAACATGGGCAGCGAAGACACCCGGGCTGTTCTTATAGCCCATGGGCAAATGCCGGAATTTGAATTGTTTACCACCGGAAGTGAAAGCGCTCCATTGGCTGCACTCCGGGGACAAGTTGTGCGTGTAAAATCCATTGGATAGGTCAAGTGTCGTTTTATATTTTTTACGAACAAGACTGTCTACAAGCGCAGAACTGTGGGTATTTTGTACCGCAAAGGTCCGACAATGAGAGTTCAAATGTTGGTAATCCAAAACTAGGCGGTACGATCCATCGGGTTTAGAAACCGCAAAAGGGGATTATTCATTGGTGATACGCATGTTTCAATTACTCCTTGATATTCTAACTGTGTCAGAATGTCGGAAACGGGACCTTTAGCTTCCCGCCGGATGGGATATTGGGGTTGTGGCTGTGGCAGCGACCGCAATGGAATATCATGGGGTGGAGAGTCTTCATCCCAGCCCACGTGATTACGGTATAACGCCGGAGCCAGGGCCCCAGCCCATTCAGCTGCGAGAGCCTCCGCTTTGTCCTTGGGGACATGACGAGAAAAGCTCGGAAGGATTACCTCCTCCCTCTACGCGCAGCAAGTACGAATGGGGGCGGCCAATCTTCCTCTGCCAACAAAATGTCATAAGAAGAGGTCAGATTCTCCCAAAAATCCCTTTATAACACGCTCAATGTCACCTTCAATTTGAAGGACTATATTAAAAAGTCTGTCAGGGGGTGCCACTCTGGTGTCAGCTGTCTCGACAGTAATGAATGTATCAGTTGCTGTTGCCTCCACATGAGGACGCAGTGCCTCCCGCACTATGGTAACTTCCGCGGCACTGTCTAGTAGCGTCACTGCCCACGTCCAATTCAGGAGTCTCGTTCTCACCATCTGTGGCATATCTCGCTGTTAAAGCTGCAACTTTCTTCTTCTGAAACTGTGGGCGAGAATGTGGAAATTCTTATGGTTTCCCTCGGACTTGTTGTCGAGGTTGGTCTCATCCCTGTGGAGCCTCAAGACCCCTGCCTCTATCCTGGCGTTTTCCTCCACCAGTCTGGGAGGTCGATGGTGCCTGTGAAGAACGAGGAGAACGCGGATCAGGGACTTGAAATCTCTCTGGAGATTTAATTCTCGCTCTGTCACGCAAATCATAAGTGCGTTCAGAAGGTACGGAAACCGGGAATGCGCCACGCGACCCTGGTTTTTTCTGTTGCTTACCCTGTTTCTTCAACCTCCAGTTCTTTTTAGTAAAGAACGGTTTCTCATCTTTCTCAGATTGAGTTTTTTGTTGTGGCTGTGATTGAGTTTGCGTTTTAGCAAAAGGCTTAACTCCCAGGCTATTGCGGCCAATGGTTTTATAAGCCTGTGCAATAGTTTTCGGTAATTCGCGTGGCTTGTCCGGTTCTGGGATTAAAGCCAAAGCATTAGCTACTTGAAAGTTAACTGCATCACCCTTGAAGTTCGCAAGGATTAAATCAGCCACTACATCGAACACTCCCACCAGTCTCATCCCCAATTCCACAGCCGCTTCAGGGCCATGTTCATCCTGTACGCGTTTAATTACAGAGGGGAGAACTGTCATAGAAGGAGTGCCGAAACACTTCGCATATACTGCTGCGAATACCTTGCCCCAGTTGTTGCATTCTGCCAACTCGGGAATTAAGTCTTTTGGCAAACTGATCGTCAAAATCCTGTGTTTTTCCACAGGAGAAGTATTTGGAAAAACTGCCTCCAGCTGGTCAAATTTTTCTGCAAGCCAATAAGGCAAATCATTCTTATTTTGTGGGCACTTGCCCATCACCGAATTAACCATGACGGGACTTATGGTTACACCGCCCGGTCCAGCTGGATGCGCCACAACTCCAGGAGGGGCTCCCTGGACGTTGCCTGTAACATACTGTACCAAAGCTCTGTGAACGCGTATCAAAGACGTATGCAATTCACGCAGTTCAGCAACCGCAAGCGTCAAATAACGCGGATGTGGGGTATACCCGGCCAACACTGGCCAAGTGGCCCCGTCTATTGATAGGGTGCCTAAACGAACCGGGGTGACCGGATGTGGGAGGATGCCATTAAACCAAATACGGTGTTGCCATGCCGTAAGTGGTACTTCAAGAGCCTGATAAGGCCGATAAACATTGGGTATGGCAGTGAGAGCGTACTCATGAAACACATTGTCCGTTCCATCCACCGCCGGAAAAGTGACCCAAGAGTAAAACACCTCAAAGTGGTGAGCCGGGTCAGCCTGCACCACAAAGATGAGTGCGGCACCCACGTCTGGCACTCCATAAGCCAGTAAATGAGCCCGGAGCGCAGCGCGGCTATGTGCCGGTATATTTATATCCGCCATTAAGGCCAGAAATGATCGACAACCTAATATGAGGCAGCGCAATACGGGTTAACCTAAAACCCCTTTTAATAACTTCAAGCTTGAAAAAACCTATAAAAACATCAATATAGGAGGTATCCCCCTCACACACGTTTCCGGAAGCGTATGTGAAGGGTGTTGTAGACAAGCACAAGCACTACTCAAGCGTCTCACAGATAGAAGCCCCACGTTGGGCGCCATGTTGTAGGGATTCTGCACATACACAGAGCTATGCACAGGATAATAGGACCTCGGAGTATAGTGGTGAGCCAACCATGCACCTTAGTACCCACAATCCCAATCCGACTAGCTTTAGCATCTCATTAGCAGCGCAGCTACCAATGATTAGACAACCCAGAACACGGTCTCTCTCAGGACTCACGGGAACAAGAACACTCTTTCATAACTCATTCATACTTGTCCACAACGTGCGTAATAAGAGACACAGTATAGTTTAAAATGTTTATTTCAACTATCGTGCTCTAAGATACAGTACACGTGCCAGTACTATCAGCATAATGCATAATGATAAAATAATAAGCATAGTTACAATTCCATAGAATACAAACGGGGACAGCATCATATAAAGACAGTGGATATCGGGCTAAATAGCCTTACCACCCTCCCCATGCTAATAACTAGTTTATTATAAAAATAGAAGACCTCTGGGCTTTGTCGGGCAGACCCTCATACCTCAATATCTAGATGCAAGGTTTACACCATCAGACAAGCACAGCTCTTCTCTCTGGAAAGGTTTTTCTCCGAGTGCCACAAACACTGAAATCACAATATTAAAAGCACACAAATTTCTCCAGTGCAGCTGTACTTTGTGTTATGTCTAAGTGCGAGGGGCTGACCAGATCAGCAAGAACAAGGGACGTTGTTTTTCGACCTTGTACATGATGTACAGACGAAACCCAAAGGGAACAGGAGAAAAGGTGAAAGGCAAAAAGGCAGACAGTTCTAATATAGCAGGGCACAAGCAGAGTCTGGAAAAACAAAGTCACAGAGTAACGTGTGCAAAAAGGCATCATGGCAGCCAGGCCTAAGCCAACTTAGCAATGTAGACAATGAGGCCACAAACCACACAACACTAGTTGTGCTACTCAGGCTTATAAGCACATTAGTCATCCTATTAACTGATGTCACCCAGGTAAACCACTCTGCTGGGAGCTGTGCCTTTTGGCTAAGGTAGGAAATGGGACACAGATGTAGAGGGCAGCCTGCCCACAATACACAGGCTTAATACAACTGGCCCCCTTGGATTGACTGATGGCACACTTCTGTCAGAGGTGCTCAGTCCAGAAACAATGAACCCCTGATGACTTTTACACATAAATATTTCTCGTGGAAATCTGTCTTTCTGAAATGTGTTTGCGGAAAACAGACTGGAATGGTGAAAAAAGCTGTGTGGCTCAATGAGGAAGCAAAGTTGTCCAGCATCTCAAAATTAACTGTACACATCCTATTGATATGTCCATGTGTGGTGACCACAAAATTTGTAATCGGGGCAAGGAAGGAATCAGACGTTAAAGAAGGCATAACTTTGAAATTGAATACACAAAAAATTAACGTGCCCTTATCGCAAAAGCTTTAATCATTGGCTTAACCACTGTAGTCTGTGAGGGATTCATCTATTGTGGGTGGGTTATATTTTCCTGAAGCAACACCGGTATGTCCCCATGGGCATTTGCTTAAAACTAACAGGATGGCCTCACCCCACAATCCCCCCTTTTGTCATGCTTCATCATTGGCCATCCCGCGCTTGCCAAAGAATCTTCTGATGGCAAGCGTGCCCCTCGTCAACAAGCTGAGGGGAGTTTACTTAAGGGAACTGAGGGAAGGGAGGTATCCAATGAAAATCCCTACCTCCTACCAAAAGGACACTCTAAATGCATTGTGTGGGGGAGGAGGGATGATTGAAATCAGTAATGGGTTAGAAGAGACACAACTATGGTGTTCCTGTCCAAATTAGGTCGATATGTTTAAGCCGTTAGTTGGCCCCACGGGCAGGTCGTATTCTATGACTGGAGGGTACTCGCTTGCTTTCCTATGATGCGAGCAAGTACACTCCCGTCATAGTATACGACCTGCCCGTGGGGCCAACTAAGGGCTTTAACATGTCAACCTAATTTTGCCAGTGTACCGGTAAGCTAGAAGAAGCATTCCTTTTTTCACTTAACATATAGAGTCATATAGATGCTAATCCAAGCATGAGGCGTAATGTAACGGTTAGCTCACATCTTACATGTGATTTTTTTCAAGAATTAGGGGACGCACTGAAGGAAGATAGCCAAAGCAGTAACACACTTATATTTGGAGAGCAGGGATTTTACCAGACATTCGTACATATGCAGGCAGTGACAGAAGTATAACCGGCAAAAGGTAGTAGGTTTTGATACAGATCATTGAGACAAACAAAAAATGAACAGAACAAATTGCAAATCCTAATATATACTTATGATATGTGACATCTTTCCTCAATATTTTTTAGACACAATACTTAACAAGTCAACAGGTACATGCACAGTGTTCACACAAGGAGAGGGTGTTGTTTATAGATATGTCTAAGGCCACTATAAGTTTGTGGCACAGTTTGGAAAGGCACTGTTTGACGGCACTTAAATTTTAATGTTTAAATGGACCGCAAAGAACCCATATAGGGATATACTTATATGCAAGTCATCACAAGGTCATTCAATAATGAGAATACATTGCATTTGGCAGTGTTAACTATAAAAAGAATAAGGGGCATATTTACAAGGACGGCGATAAATAAACGCAAAGCGCGGTTAGCGCTTTTCTATTTATCGCCGTCTATCGCTGGATTATATCACCCTGTTAGCGCGTTATTTACAACGCATTTCCCCAGGGCGATATAATTACCAGCGATAGCGGGCAAATCGTCTTTTTGCAGGGAACATCGCTGTTTTTCCAGCTTTGTTCCCTGCAAAACGGCGATAACCTTGCTGATACGACCCTGTGGTCGTATCAGCACAATCCACCCCCATATTAGGTATGCCTAAGTCTGCATTTTAGCAGACGTTAGTTTTCGGCAAAAAGAGCGGTTTTTGCCCAAAACTAACGTCTGCTAACATGCGTTGGCAGCCTTGTAAATATCGCGATGTGCACATCAGCGATATTTACAAGGTTGTACTGCCCAGTAACGCCCACTTTGCATCTCATTAGAGATGCAAAGCGAGGCATCGGGTAAAAGGGTGCTAACATGCGCTAATGCATGTTAGCACCCTCTTGTTAATAGGGCGATAGTCTTATCTCCGCTTTTTTGGCTTTAAAAGCCAAAAAAGCGGAGATAAAGGCCTTGTAAATATGCCCCTAAGATTGTAGTCATAATTTTACCTAATTCAAATTTTCAAACTTATATCCTAAAATATCCATGGGTTGCCACTATAAAAGTAACTTTTGAGAAACAGCAGAATTTTATGTCAAAGCGCAAATGTCACTAAGGTTGGAACAAGAAAAGAATATAAAGAAAAATGAGAAAATATGTTACATTAGTATATATTCTCTATTTATTTTAGCCCTGATGAAGTTGCGGGATTGAATCCCTCAGGCGACGAAACACATGTGGGATAAAGAAACAATTAAAGAACACAAGAACAAAAGAATCTGTGGAAATCTGATACATTACTGTACTTATTGTATTATGATACTAGCATGTGCTGGAGGGTAAAAATCATTTGTATTGTTGTCCTTGGTCATATATTGGGAGTGGGGTGTTCTCCCTACCTCTTAGCACTACAATATACTATGGGATATATAAACAAATGTGTACAGGTCTTTAGAGCACCATATCCTTTCAATATAATCACCCAAGAAATCATCAAACACTGTTGTGCCTGTTTCTTATCTTCGAGCACTCCATTACATACACAGATTCTGTATTCTATATTCTAGGTAGGAATAGTTAGGTCTGAATGTTGGGGGACAGTTGATTGCTGTGAGATGAGGTGTCAACTTCACTTTTGGGTGACAGAGACTGATTTGCTTCCTTATGAAATAAACTCTGTCTTATGTCCTCTGTCACAACAGGGTATTGAAACACTTGACCAGAGGTGAAGAATCCCCTTAAAAAATATGGATTTCTATATCGGAGACTGTTGCCACTGAAGGAAATCATCCTAGAGCTGAAAAATTTAAGTGGACTATTACTACATTGGCAGAAGAAGAAACCACCCTACAGATAACCAGATTAATAGAGGAAGACGATCTTAGTGGTGCTAAAATGCTTCTGTTGAAGTACTGTACCCACCTTAAAACTGTTGATTTTCCTCACCTCTTCCTTGTGCTTATTCGAAAGGTCAAACTCTGCGTTCCACCCACTCACATCATTGTGAGAGTGCATGTTGCAGTATAGAGCTGCTGGTGTGTCATCAAGAAGCTAACAACGACATAACACAGGTCGCGCTGCTTAACCTAGTACATGGTGGTCTTCTTGCTGGTCCAGTGTGGCTCTCTGTGATAGGTACCAATTGGACAGCTGAGCAACATCATAAGAAAGCAAACCAGTGTATGTAACACAGATGTGCAGTTGCTGCTGCCTCTCTCAGCAATCCACTGGCCCCAAACATTCAGACCTAAGCATTCCTACTTAAAATATAGAATGCAGAATCCACGTATGTAATAGAGTTTCATGCTTCAAGAGAAGAAGCAACCACAAAACATCTTTCCCTAAGACATTGACATAAACTAACTTTCCTCAGACACAATGGAACAGGCATAACAAAAGGCAAAACAAAGAGGTAAAAATAAACACAGAAGAAATATCTGGCTACAGCACGGACATGAAAGCACAAGTGACACCAATTGACAGTAGCACAATCAAAAAGCATAACCCTGTACAATCTGGGAACAAAAACATACTACCTACCATATACATTTAGGGGCACATGCATCAAGAAATGCTTATGCGAGTCCCTAATTGCGATTATTAAGGAATCGCAATTAGGACTCGCAAAAGCCTATGCATGTAGAAATCGCTATTAAAATAGCGATTTATAAACATTCTTTAATTGCGACTCGCAAATTGCGTAGTCGCAATTAAGGAATAGCTTCTCATTCATTCCTATGGGCCTGCAGGCCCCATAGGAATGAATGGGAAATACATGCGCAATTTGCGAGTACCAGTAGGTACTCGCAAATTACGCATGCAATTTCAAGGGTGCAAAGGTGTCAAAATGACACCCTGTTGCACCCCTGAAATTGTGATGTGCACCCATATGAGCAGCACACACATGCCCCAAGGGCATGTGTGTGTGTAACATAAAACCTTGAAAAATGCACTTTAGTGCTTTTTTCAAAGTATTAGCAAAATACAGACCAGAGTAATTTCTCTGTATTTTATGGCCCCAAATAGCGAATTCGCTATTTCTAAGGGGTACATGCATTGCATTTAAGGAATCGCAAATTGCAATTCCTTAAAAGCAATCGCAATTTAAGAAATCACAATGAATTGCGATTCCTTAAATTGCGAGTGCCCAACACCTTGATGCATCGCAAAAGGCGTTTTTGCGGGCGCAAACGGCCGTTTTTTGCGAATCGAACCGTTTGCGCTCACAAAAAACGTTGATGCATGTGCCTGTAACTGTCTACTTCACAACATAATCATCAAATATTCTGGGAATCTCAATCATCCTTCAACTCTTAATTACATAATCACCTACTTAATGAATTCCACAGCTCCATCACCCTACACTGTTCTGATTAAAATAAACTTTCAAGAGATCAGAATTAAACTGTGGACCATTTTCTTACAGAACAAACTTTGATACACTTTCCCTCTAGAAAGCATTATCTAGACAAGCCAACAAATCAACTGCATCCACTCTATCTAAAAAGTAATACTTCTGCCACTTAGAGTAAATATCCACAAGCACCATTACTTATTTAGTCCCACCATCAGCGCTCAAGATGGAACCTAATAAATCTACAACACTAGCCTCACAAGGCATTGGGGAAAAGCAGAAGAACCCAGGACTTACCCTAATTAGAACATTTCAGACATTCACAAATTACCTTCTCCAAACAGCCATCCAACTCACCGCTATAGGTACTTAATTGTCATTTTGTTCTTTTTTCTATTTGCAAGTGACCTTCATGACTGATGCCCAAAACCTGTTCCCTTAATGCATCTAGGGGTACCATCTCTGAGTAGGAATCCAAAATCGCAACAGCAATGCTTTTCCACTCAACTGAGCACTAGCTTTCTGGGGTACTGATGCCTGACTTAAAAAATCTACTACCCCATTCTTTACAACAGGTACAGCTTTAACCTTATTTTTATAATCACACATGCACATAGATATCCTTGCAAAGTAGGGCAAGGCCTTTAATAGCTTGTGATCAGTACATAAAGTTAATTCAGAAAGTAATCCACACCATACACTCAAACCAGCATTTTGGTTTTTTAAATTTATTTTAACCATTGTTTATCGAGTTTTAAACAGATTACACAAATGAACAAGCAACATGCCAATAAATCAGTGTCAGAACCTCAGGCCCATCTCCCTGCTCCCCTTCCCATCCAAAGTCATTGAAAACGCCGTCAACAACCAACTAGCCAACTTCATCGAAACAAACGACATCCTGGACATCTCCCAATCCGGTTTCTGAAGCAATCACTGTCAGGGAACGTGCATAGCAGCGCCTGCCACGTCGTTTCCCCGAACTACAACCCCCAGAAGGCGTCGCATACTGGGAGGGGATAAGTTACGGCGGGCGCACAGGAAGGTGTGCGTAATTTGTTTTTGGTCCTTTTCCTCTTTCCCGGCTGGGGGAGAGAAGGTCTCGATGGGAAGAAGCTGACTGGGGACTGCGGCTGTGGTGCTCCAAGGTTTGCACGAAGACAGCAGTCGAAGCTGGCAGTAACGTGAGTACCACATTTGGAGGGTTCACGGAGCCGAGGAAGGCTTCCTGTAATTTCAGACTGGTGCTGGATTATTTAGCCTAGCGGAATACGGCGGTGAGGAAACCGCGTATTGCCGTGTATGGTGCCTGGGTGCCTATTAAGTGGATCTGAACTACTAGCCAATAGCGGAATACGGCGGTGAGGTAACCGCGTATTGCCGTGTACGTTGGCCTTTACTTATGCTGATAAACGGAACTTGAATCAATCGCTTAGCGGAATACTGCGGTGAGCTAACCGCTTATTACCGTGTAAGTAGAGGTATACAGTTCGCTTTTTGGATTCTTTGGAAATACCTTACAGGTTAGGATCTTTCCATGGATTACAAGACATTTCTGAACAACGTAGCATGGGGCTTATCGTATTCACGTTTGTTTTGAAGTACCTTGGTATGTATGAGGGATGCATGTCGTAAAATATGCTCTGATGGTATGCGTTATCCTAAATGAACTAACGTTTGTCAGTTCTTTATTGCAGGTCTAAAGTGTGGTCTGTGTGACGTTTGGTGGTTTCTTATGGATCCATTACACTGCTATGTCCGTTGCCAGGTATAGGAAATATCTAGTGAGACATTATTGAGAGTAGATGTTCTATTACCCTGTTTATAGCTCTGTTCTTTGTTGTTACAGGTTCTATTCCCCTGCTGCACCTTCCCTCTCCTTTTCCCTCACCTGATTACTCGAACACCCTGTGTTATTCGGGGTGTTGGTGATATCAGGAGGTGGACCCTTTCTTGCTGCAACTGGATCCTGCGGAGTGTAACCTGACAGAATTACGCACGCACGTATTTCGCTCTGCCCAATCCAGGCGCTGTAGGAAATGGCAACCATGGATGATGTCCTTCAGGCGTTGGTTCTAGTCCAACAAGAATTGGCATCCTCTAAAGCGGAAACAGCCGCTTTGAGATATAAGGTAGACAAATTGTCTAGGAATCCTTTTGACGCTTCCCCTCTTGCTTCCCAGATACAAGTTACAGTGCCACCCCCCATCCCGTTAGCCAGTCCTGAAAGATATGCTGGGGATCCAATGAAAATCCAAGTATTTCTGACACAGATAATGCTGCATTTCTCATGCAAACCCGCCTCCTTCCCCAATAACCATTCTAGGGTAGCTTTTGCTATTTCATATCTAGTGGGGGACGCAGCCAATTGGGCTGTTCCTTTAGTTAGGAATAACGATGCTGTATTATCTGATTGGTCGGCGTTTAGGGCGGTCTTTGTTTGTCCTGATTGCGGCTTTATGCCTACATGTGAGCCTTTCTCTAGCACTGCGTCTAAAAAATCACTTAGGCCTCCGTTTATTAGAGCTGCCCTTATTAATGCCAGATCAGTAAGGAAGCATTATGTGGACATTGCTGACCTGGTCTCTGACCACTCATTAGATCTTCTCTTTATCACCGAGACCTGGTTAGATGCATCATCTAACCCCATTGTTACGCTGGTTACTCCTGCTGGTTATAAATTTCATCGGGCTGATCGCCCAGTTGGTAAGGGAGATGGCCTTGCCATCTTGCACAGAGCTAATTGGGCTCTTCACAGCGAAATTTCCAGTCTCTGGGGTGATTGCGAAGCCTTGGATTTTAGCGTGCAGCTCTCAGCCCATTTTACACTAGGTGGGTCTCTTATCTATCGTCCCCCAGGTCCGCCGGGTGCTTTCCTTAAATCATGCGGGGACGCTGTGGCTGATCGAGCTTTGCGTTTTTCACATTATCTGATTCTTGGGGATGTTAATCTTCATCTGGATCAACATGAGGCGTGCGACCCTGCTGCTTTCCTCGACTCCCTTCAATCGGTCCAACTTTGTCAACGGGTCACGCATCCGACCCATCAAGGGGGCCATACATTAGACCCCATTTGCTCGAATTTTCCGATTCAAGTCGATAAACCTTTGCCTGTCTCTTGAACGGACCATTTCCCGATCTTTTTTTCTTGGGAAATCGCGCGGCCAGTTCAGCCGGCGGGCTGTCATCGTCCGCCGGCTTTTAGCAAAATCGACCCTCTCCAGTTTATTAGCTCTTTGGCTGCTTCCCGGCCTCCTCCCCAAGACAGTCTGGAGGGATATGTGAACAGGTTTAAGACCTGGATCTCTGATTCGGTGTCCGCTCTTGCGGCTCCCTGCCGGCCTAAGTTGGCAAGAGATTCACCTTCCAAACCATGGTTTTCCCATGAGTTGAAATCCCTTAAACACGAATGCAAAGTATTGGAGAGGGTGTGGCGCTCTAGCGGTTACGTTCCCTCGTCCAAACTCGCACTTAGGGCTAAACAAAAAAGTTACTACGCTGCTATTGTGGTCGCTAAAAGCCGCTACTACACTTTACGCATTGCCCAGGCCAATAATAATTCAAAGGAAATCTTTGCCATTGTACAAAGTTTTATGTCACCTAGTGCTCAGGTGCGTGCGACACCAGTTTCAGAGTCTTGGTGCAATATTCTTTCTAAGTTTTTCGTGGACAAAATATGCAGCATTCAAGCTACTTTCTCCGCACCTGCTATGGGGCTTACAGCTTCCTTGTCTGGCCATTTGGTTGTTGGTCCAGCCAATATGTTGTCAACTTTTGCGCCAATAGATCCATCTGACACTCTCAAAATTCTTAAAGCCCTGAAGTCGGGCTCTCTCAACGACCCGTGTGCTGCCAGACTCCTGGCCGCTGCCGCTGACATTATAGATCCTGAAGTCAACCAAATTATCAACATGTCCCTTCGGGAGGCCACGGTCCCGATATCTTGGAAGCAGGCACTGATTCTCCCTCTTCTTAAAAAGCCGTCTCTTGACCCATCGATACCCGTGAACTACCGACCAATCTCGCTTTTGCCAAGTTTAGCTAAGGTTTGCGAGAAAGTAGTTACTATCCAGCTCACCAACTTTGTTGAGGCATCTGGCCTGTTACACCCAGCTCAATCTGATTTCCGAGCGGCCTACAGTACAGAATCAGCATTGGTAGAGGTGGCAGAGGCAATTCGGGAGTGTCTGGATGCCGGCGGGAGGGCTGCTCTGGTTTTGCTAGACCTCTCGCCGGCATTCGACACAGTGCCCCATTCCCTGCTCCTTAACCGCCTCTCAGAGATTGGTGTTGCTGGTTCGGTCTGGAGCTGGATCAGGTCTTTTCTTGAAGCTCGAACGCAGCAGGTCTGGCTTCCTCCGTGTGCCTCTGTGCCTCAGCAGGTGGCTAATGGTGTCCCGCAGGGGTCATCCCTTAGTCCCCTCCTATTTAAAATCTATGTTACGCCGCTGGTTTATCTAGCAGAGGCAGTAGGGGCTAAGGTGATGGCCTACGCTGATGACACCCAGCTCCTGTTCTCTTGGGGAAGAGATGATGAATCAGTCCTGTCTGCCCAACACTGTCTAGCCTCTGTCTTCCATTGGCTGGCCCAGGCTCAGCTGAAGTGTAATGAAGGGAAGTCGGAGGTCCTCCTGTACGGGACCTTTCAGGTCAACTTCAGAGAGAAGCTGTGGCCCCCTGGCTTCTCCCTGCCTAGTGCTGGGAATAATGCTGCAAAAAATCTAGGAGTCTGGTTCTCTGAGAACCTGAACTTTAACATCCAAGTCAAGAAGCTCGTTGGGACCTGTTTCGGCACCTTGAAAGCGTTGAGAAAGTTTCTTCCCTTTCTCCCAGGATCTGCTAAGGAAACTGTGGTCCGTGCCTTGATTTGATCTCACCTGGATTATGCCAATGCACTCTATGTGGGCATTCCTGGCTACCTCTTAAAGAAACTGCAGGTAGTTCAAAACTCCGCTGCCAGACTCCTGTTAGGCTTGTCAAACAGGTGCAGTGTGCATGTTCATTTGCACTCCCTGCATTGGCTCCCAGTGGAGTCCCGAATACAATTCAAAATGCTGGCTATTGCCCATAGGGCTCTCTATGGCAGGGGACCCTCCTACCTTCAGAAGAGATTTGCCTTCTATAATCCAGTGAGACAATTGCGTTCCTCTTCTCAACTTTTGATGCAGACCCCTAGATTCAACCGCCAAAGGCTGGGTGGCTGTTCACTTGTCAGGAAAGCTAGTTTAGCTTGGAATGCTCTGCCCTTGGCGCTGCGGTGCATTCAGGATCATGTGATCTTTAAGAAAAAAGTTAAAAACTTTCCTTTTTTAGTTGTCTTCTTGTTACACTTTTTCCTTTACCTCTGCACGCGCCGGGACACTCTGTCGAGTAGCTGAGCGCGATACAAATATATATAACATAACATAACATAACAGTTCGAGAGGGTGTTTGACCGAAGAGCCACTACATTCAGTGCTGATAGGGAACTATTAGATCTCAAGCAAGGGAGGAATGATTTAGTAACCTACTTGACTACTTTTAACAGATTAGTGGCAGAAACAGCATGGCCAGAGGAAGAAAGGATGTCTTTGTTTTATCAGGGTTTGAGGGAAGAGATGAAAGATGTTATGGCTCAGATAGATCCTCAACCCACTACTTGTACTGAAATGATAAATCTAACATTACGATTGGATGGTAGAATGTCCGAGAGAGGGGGTGAGAGGAAAAAAAGGGATAGAGGTTATTTCAGATCTGACAAAACACCACGCAGAACCACGACAAGCACAGAGATGGTGACAGAACCCATGGAAATCGGAGCTATTAGAGCCCCATTGTCGAGAGAAGAACGAGAAAGCAGGAGAGTGCAGGGATTATGCATGTACTGCGGAAAAAAGGACATTATGTTAGAGACTGTCCTTCTAAACCCAAATCCTCAGTTGCATGGTTGAGGAGTAAGAAGGTTGCGGTGTCTACCTCGATTCCTGCATTGCATACAGGGGATTAAGGCGGCGAAAGGGGGGAAGGCAAAGGTTGGAAACTCCCTTCGTTAGCTTCCACGGACTTGCAAGACACAGAGTCCCATATCGTGCTCCCTATGAGCCTTGAGTGTAACCAACAATTCCATCAGGTTTTGGTCAAGATAGATTCTGGGGCCACCGGAAATTTTATACACAGCGGGTTGGTAACAAGTCTTAATTTGCATAGGGTACCTAGGGAGACCCCTGAAGAGGTCTTGGCCGTGGATGGCAAACCACTGAAATCTGGTTTAATTGTTGAGCAAACGGAGATAGTCATGTTGACTGTAACGGTGGCGAATGGAAGACATAGTGATGAATTGTCCTTGAATATAATCGAGGCGCCACAATATGAAGTTATTTTGGGAATGCCTTGGTTGTGCCACCACAATCCCACCATAGATTGGAGAGCCAAAACCATACAGTTCCTTTCAGAGGAATGCCAGAGTCATTTAGTTCCCATCCAACTCACGCAGGCAGCAGCCTTGTTGCATCCTTTCATTGCGGCTACGGCAGCTGAGAAGGAGACAGTATTACCTTTGGAGTACTCTCAGTACAGGGATGTCTTTAGTGAAACCAAGGCGGAACAATTACCCCCTCACAGAGAGTACGACTGCAGAATAGATTTGGTAGAGGGGGCAACGATCCCTGCATGCAGAGTGTACGCTTTGTCTGTGCCAGAGACCAAACACTTACGAGACTACCTGGATCATTACTTGGAGATCGGATTCATTAGACATTCACGATCGCCGGCTGCCTCGCCACTCTTTTTTTATAGCTAAGGCCAATGGTGACTTGAGAGCCTGTATGGATTATCGTGTGTTGAATAAAAATACTGTGAGGAACAGATATCCTTTACCTCTCATTTCAGTCCTGCTTGATCAGGTGAGAGAGGCTAAGATCTACACTAGATTGGACTTGAGGGGTGCTTATCATTTGGTGCGTGTCCGCGAGGGGATGAGTGGAAAACGGCCTTTAAGACTCGTTATGGATTATTTGAATATACTGTCATGCCGTTTGGCCTCTGCAACGCCCCAGCGGCATTTCAGTATTTCCTTAACGATGTCTTAAAGGAGTACATAGACCTTTTGTTGTGGTGTATATTGACGACATCCTCATCTATTCTGACAATCTTGAGAGGCATGTGAGTCAGGTCGGCATGGTGCTGACCAAGCTGCGTGCTCATAGTCTGTTCTGTAAACTGAGCAAGTGCGAGTTTGGTGTGAGAGAGGTGGAATTCCTCGGTGTTATGCTTTGTCCGGAATGTTACACATGGCAGAGAGAAAGGTGCGGGCAGTGCAGGAATGGCCAACACCAAAAAAAGTGATGGATGTGCAATGCTTCCTGGGTTTTGAGAATTATTATCGCAGGTTCATCCTCCGTTTTTCCCAGGTAGCGGTCCCGATATCACGGTTGCTCCGGAAAGGTGTTTCTTTCCAATGGTCTAGTGAGGCTGCTGAAGCTTTCACGTTTCTGAAAAGGGCGTTCACCACGGCTCCTGTGCTCTCGCATCCTAGGCTGGAGCATCCTTTTGTGGTGGAGGCAGATGCCTCTGATGAGGCTATCGGTGCCATACTATCACAAAGGAATCAGATCACGGGGCAGCTTCATCCAGTGGCATACTTGTCCAAAAAATTGAATCCTGCGGAAAAGAACTACACGATCGCCGAGAAAGAACTGCTGGTGATAAAAAAGGCGTTTCAGGAATGGAGGCATTATCTGTGGGGGGCCTGTTACCCTATCACCGTATACACGGACCATAGGAATCTGCAATACATGAAGTCTGCTCGACATCTTTCTCAGCGACAGATGAGATGGATGCTATTTTTCGCCGAATATGACTTCGTTGTTACCTTCAGGCCGGGTGTTGAGAACCGCAAGGCTGACTCTTTGTCTAGGCAGGAAACGATGGAGGTTTCCACCCACAACAAGGTCACAAAGGCTATCATTGCACCGTCCAAGGTAATATGTGCTATCAGAGTGGAGAACTTCTTGGAAGAAGTAAGACTACATAAAACAGGATCAGTGTGGGAAGCATGGGCTAAGGAGGAGACTGAGCGCAAGGTGAAACAGGGGCTACCGTTCTACAAAAATAAATTGTATCTCCCCACCCCTGAGCTGCAGAAGAAGGCTTTCATGTGGTGTCATGTGTCTCCATTGGCTGGACATCCGGGATCAGGTAAGACCATCCAGCTAATACAACGCCATTTCTGGTGGAGCACCTTAAGCAAGGATGTCTCGTTTTGGGTGGCTTGTTGTGAAGAATGCGCTAGAGCAAAAACGAAAACACCAAGAAAAAGGGAAACTTATGCCAATGCCCACACCGCCGCAACGCCCGTGGCAAAACATCAGTCTGGATTTTGTCACAGGGTTACCCCTCGAGAAAGGGAGTTCAGCCATCTTGGTAGTTGTTGATGGACTTACGAAAATGGGACATTTTATTCCTTGTGTGAATCTCCCTACGGCTGGCCAGACAGCACAGTTATTGCTAAGTAGTGTCATCAGACTACATGGAGTTCCTGAAGTGATTGTGTCCGATAGGGGGCCTCAGTTCATAGCTAGGTTTTGGAAGACATGGTGCAAGGCCTTGCACATCGACTCTACACTGTCTACGAGTTTCCACCCACAGACCGATGGACAGACAGAACGACTAAACCAGACCCTGAAGAAATACCTCAGGTGCTATGCAAAGGAGGCACAGGAATCATGGGTGGAGCTGTTGTGGATGGCGGAACTAGCCTACAACAATGCCTGGCATAGTTCCGTAGGTATATCACCGTTTCGTGCGAATTTCGGATATGACGCCAAGATACTACCTGTCGGCCTCCCTGATGAAGTGGCTAATCAGCCCACGGTGCTGTCTCAAGTACAGAAGTTACAGGCTGTGCACCGAAAAGTCAGAGAACATCTGGTACAGGCCAAGCAGACTTATAAGAGGTGGGAAGACCGACACAGGATAGATGGGCCGCAGTATCAAGTGGGGGACCGTGTGTGGCTGGGATCACTGACAAAATATCGAAGGTCAAAAAATCGACCGACAAAAATATCGCAACAAAAATATCGATGTCAATAATATCGAAATCCTATCTACAACATGGTAAGTACAAAAATATCGAAAAAACAATATCGATTGTCAAAAATATCGTTATCAAATATATCGGTTTTTTTTGTTAAAAATAATATGTAAAATAAACTAAATAATACTTAAAATTAAAATAAACATAGTTAAAAATATTTTATAATTTTTAAAGTTAATAAGTAACATATATAATTAAATAAAACATTAATTAAACATATACATGTAATATATAATATATATACTTACTTTATAATGAGTTTCAATAATTATTTTAATAAATTATAAATTATTAAAAAATATTATAAATTACAAATACATCTATACACATAAAACAATAACATAAATAAAAATTAAATAATTATAATAACAAATTAAAAAATAATTTACTTTTAATATTTTGAAAATTAATTATATACTATATTAACTAAAATGATACAAAAAATATTAAATAGCGTAGGGAATAAAACTACTATTACAACCCCCCAAAAAACAACAGTAAGTTAAATGTTGGATAGCGTAGGGGTAAAAATTACTATTCCCTCTCCAGAGAGTGCAACAGTAGGGAAAGTGTTGGATAGCGAAGGGGTAAAAATTACTATTCCAACTCCAGAGAGTGCAACAGTAGGGAAAGTGTTGGATAGCGTAGGGGTAGAAATTACTATTCCCACTCCAGGGAGTGCAACAGTAGGGAAAGCGTTGGATAGCGTGAGGGTAAAAATTACTATTCCCACTCCAGTGAGTGCAACAGTAGGGAAAGCGTTGGATAGCGTAGGGGTAAAAATTACTATTCCCACTCCAGAGAGTGCAACAGTAGGGAAAGTGTTGGATAGCGTAGGGGTAAAAATTACTATTCCCACTCCAGAGAGTGCAACAGTAGGGAAAGTGTTGGATAGCGAAGGGGTAAAAATGACTATTCCCACTCCAGAGAGTGCAACAGTAGGGAAAGTGTTGGATATCGTAGGGGTAAAAATTACTGTTCCCACTCCAGTGAGTGCAACAGTAGGGAAAGTGTTGGATAGCGTAGGGGTAAAAACTACTATTCCCACTCCAGGGAGTGCAACAGTAGGGAAAGTGTTGGATAGCGTAGGGGTAAAAATTACTATTCCCACTCCAGAGAGTGCAACAGTAGGGAAAGTGTTGGATAGCGTAGGGGTAAAAATTACTATTCCAACTTAAGAGAGTGCAACAGTAGGGGAAGTGTTGGATAGCGTAGAAGTTACAAATAACATACTTATAAATAAATTAATTTTTTAAAATAATTAATTAATTATTAAATAACTCTAAACTATTTACCAATACCAATAAATAATTATTAAAAACATAATTACCAATAGAAAATGTATTAACAATAAATTAATAATAAATACCAATAAATTATAATTAATAAATATTAATTACTAAATAATAAATATTGAACAATAAAATATTGGTAATAACTAAAAACATATAAATTATTAAAACTTAATTACCAATTAACTAATATTAAACAATTAAATGCTTTTTTATACCAATAATAATAATAATTAAACATTAATTATCAATTAATAAATAATTCTTAATATATTGATTAAATTTATCAATAAATAATATTTAATAATATTTATTTACCAATTAATAATAAAACAAGAATACATTAATTTTTAGAACCCAAAAATTGTAATTTAAAAAAATTAGGGGCCCATTACGATGGCGGGCGGAAGCACAACCGCCGTGCTGGCGGATGCAAAAAGCACCAGTTACCGCCGGCACGCAGCAGTCCACACGCCCGCCCAATTACGATGCGAAAAGCAGGCCAAACACCGCCGGCAAGCCAGCAACACCGTCCGCCATCAAAGTGCGCCCGCACACGTAGCGGCGCAGCACAACTGACACACACCGTCCGACGAAACACGTCCCGCCCGGCGCATAAATTACGATGCCGCAAACAAACGGCTCCCACGGCTAAGAGACACCGCACGTGAAAGAGAGGCGGTAACACGGACGCAGAGCACGGACAACGAAGAAGCGGCTCCCCGAGCATGAATCCAGCACTGCAGGCCCTCCCCATGCTTCTGCTGATGCACCACCAAGGACGCAACGTACCGCGGAGACGCAGGTAGGCACACACACAACAAGTGCACGCAAACAGCGCACACAGTGCAAGGGCGGAAAAAGCGGACAACCCCCCACCAGCGCGTGTACACAACACATCCACCATCGCATCCACATATGACACACAGGCCAAATCGTAACATCGCAGAACACATGTGTACACACCACCTGGGACTAGGAACCAACCACCCCGTCACGGCCCCAAAGCGCCGATGACGCCGCCACACATGCGCACAACGCAGAGGCCAACCGCAGCGCCATGCATGCGTCGCACACAGACACAGGGACACAACCAAGCAGCACACACATCAGCCCCACCCCGAACGCACATGACACGTGACAGGCCGGCCACAGACATGTCCCCAACGCCCAATTCACGGACAACACCCAACGCCACACAACCGACGCACACATGTCAGTGAAGACACGCAACAGCAGGACACACCCCAGTGTAACAAACATGGCGTAGCACACAGCGGCGGCAACACCAACTAGGAGAAGCAGGGCCCCTTCGGGAAGAGGAACGCCAGTACCACACAGAAACACCCATACCACCCTGCACATATGAACAAGACATATAAAACGGAACACCAAAGAGCCCGGGGACCGACAACAGGTGGCCCAAGAATAACATTCACACACAAGGCCCAACGCAGAGCGGAAAGGCAGCCTGCCGCCCACACAAGGGAGAGCAGACAGCACTGAATGACCTTACATTCCAACTCCGAAACCACAGCCCTACGACAGAAGCCGGTGAATACAGCCATTGTCCAAGAATAGACCAACACAGGCATGCCGAGGAGACCGACCACAGGGCAGATAGCGCATATCACAGAAGCACACAACGGACGGGGAAGAAACAAGAAAACACTCCCCCATGTCGGCCACATGCAAGTTAATTGGAAGGAGTCACACAGCACTGACCTTGAACTGTCTGAGAAGCATGTGGGAAGAGGGCCCGTGTCCTCCAAACAAGCCAACAGAACACAAGTCCTGTCTCCCTACGACTACACAGAGCTCACAGCAACCCCGGAGCGTGCACATTGTAGACTGCACACACAGCCGGAGCACGCCACCTCAACGAACCGCTGCGAAATGGCAACCGCAACACACCTACCCAACTACGCCGAACAGCTCAAGCTGTACAAAACCAACCTGTGCCATACATTGGGATGCGATCTCCTGTCCCTGCTGAACGTAAGTTACCGACTGACTTACCGCATCACATTGTTCAGCTGCGTCATGCCCGTCTTCTACTGTCGGAGGTGTCCCTACCAGCATCCCGTCGAGATATGCCTCTCCAACCCGGCATGTCTGAAGGCGGACCTGCTACCACTACTCCTCCCTCTGGACGCACACGACAGGGCCTGCTCTGCCTATGGGGGCATGGCGTATGTGGCCAACATCGCACCCGCACTGAAATGGGACCACTGTGCCTCCACACGACGGATCATCGATAACAGCTACATCGAATGTCACCCAGCATGCCCCATCATGGTCCTCCAAGGGACAACCTACGAACAACACCTTGACAGCCACCATCCGCTTCATTGGCTGGCAAACATGTACACCACCAATGACATGGAAGCCCTGCTGGACGGCATCGCATACCTGACAACCTGTAAATACGTCGGACCACAACGCGGGTTCCCCGAGTGACCTATGATGTCCAACCCCGCACCCATGCTTAGCTTCCGCACGGACTGGCCAGTCACCACCACAACAGCCATACCAAACGACCGGCAACTGTAACCACACCATCAACGACATCGCCATGACATCGGATATGACCGGGACATGCACACTGTTCCCCATCACATCCAGGAACACCGCATGCATCGTGGGAGGCAGTGGCATGGGCTCTGTGTATCGCACCCACATGGACGGAACTGCACGAACAACCAGGACACGACATGGATCCAGCGCACATGGACACACACACCGCTCAGTGGACATGAATAGGTCGCCTGGAGTCTGTGGGTGCTGCACCCCTCCCACCCCCGCCCCGGGAATCCCATACCAGGACCTTTGCATGGACGACAAGTGCATACAACAACAACACGACCCCAGTGACTGTGACATGTCCAGTAACCACCACAGTGCAACAACAAGTGGCACGCCGCTGCATGCACGCAAGCACATGCCCTGATGTCATCTCACATGCACGCGTGCATGAGGAACAACCGCAGCAAACCTGTCACATGGAACTGAGATGGACTGTGCCCATGATGCCAAGCGGTCTGGTAGGCTACATGTATACCGTCTGTGTCAAAGTCCGCAGCTCCGCAGCTATACGTAAATGTACATTAGCACAGCCTTGGCCAAGCAGATGTCACTCTGAAGCCCACATCCCACATGCAACAGCCAATCACATGTAACCCCACACCCTATCCCATTTGCAATCATGCTCAGTATATCCTCAACATGTATTCCGCTGCCAGTAGTGTCCACTATACTGCATCACAGAGGACAGAAGACTCAATATAATGTTTAAAACCAAAACTGTCTCCGCTGACTCATTTCACAAGTACGAATGAGAGAGGATGAGAGTATGTGAAGTACACGGCAGTCGTGACATGACCATGTAGTCCACTGGTATTGGATGTCAACGCAAATGAGTAGCACTACTGTGGAAGACACACATGTGTCGTGTGAAGTCGTATGGACGCAGTGCTCAGGTGGGTGGGTGCGACGGGTAGATGCGCACATGGCAAGTTGGAGCACGCCGTGTTGGGAGGGGTCATGAACAGTACACCACCGCTTCCCTGGGCATTGTGAGAGGACACCTGTCGGGGGAGTGAACACGTGTGTGCACAGCAGCCGGGCACACGTACAAAGCGGTACCAGGCGCACCTCAGCCCACCCTCTGTGGACAAGCTGGATCCTGTTGTGCGCCCGCCATGCCCCTTGACAAGGCACACACAGCCCCAGTCGACCAGGTGTAACCCCAACATAGTCAATCCGCACAGGCGATACAGGGCACGGGATGGCAGTGGAGCATGGTGTGTGAGAGGTCTCCTCGCGCTCCTCCTGGTCATATCACGCAGGCAATAGAACCTCAACGTCTAGCATGGCAAAAGTCAAATGGAAGTGTAGGGGGACGCACCACAGCACGAGCAGCACTGACGTCACGGGAGGTGGCTCGCACCATCCCATCCATTGCCCATCATACCAACCACGCCACATGCCATTGCGACTAAGTGCAAGCGCGTGCGCCACCACCCCTGAGCCCTCCCCAGAGAGGCCAAAGAGTGAATGTGTGGGCCATCAGCCACAGACGGACGCGGCCTGGCCGCAAGGGCAGCCACAGCCACTGGGTGTCGCAGGTGGCGGATCCGGAAGGCGAAGACTGTGATGCATAGTCCATGCAGGCCGGGTCTCCATTTGGGGCACCACGCAGGTGGACGGCGTCCCGCCACACATCATACCCTGAGACAGCCCACTCGTGCAACTGGACCCACACATACACTCCTTGCCCTCTCTGGTGCGAGCTTGGGGCTGCCTGTGCAAGCGCTAGCCTCGCAGGTGAGCATGCATATTGGGGGGCGAGGGGAGGACATGAGGGCTGGGGCGAAGATGACTGTATCACTGTCAGTGAGTACAAGGGATGACCCAGATGTGGAAAGGAAGAGACGTGTCCCGTGTGTACTGCAACTAGTCGCCAATCCAACTACCCCCATGTCCGGAATGTAAGCCCGCACCTAGGCCCGCCCATCCGCCACATCGAACATACCACCAGCACGACAACCTTCCCATTCGAAACACTGACTGGGGGTGGCGACCAGTGAACAATCATGTGTAGCCTACCCACGCGTACATGTGGGCCCTCCATGATCCATGTCACCTGCGGCAAAGACATGACATGCGCAATGAGGGAAGTGAGGAGAGCTGTCCGCCCCACGCACAGAAGGTGCATCAGCTCCACAGACCCAGCAGCGAGTCCAGCAGGGGTCACATGTGCAGGGGCAGCTGTGCCTGGTGTGAAGGCACATGCATATAGACAGCACATCGACCAATGTGTAGTCTGCCCACATCCACAGTCCATCATCATGCGGACATAGGAATTGAACACAGGGCAACACATCTTAGTTGGTGCACCCACCGTGACCAACAATGCACAATCATCGACGTACCCGCCCTGTGCATGGCCCCCCACCCAACGGAGGCACATCCAGTGCCACCATCCCACACACACAAGCCTTCCACGGAACATGCTGTGTCCAATGGTCAGTACAGAGTCAGCGCCCATCTGGTGGATCCTGAACAGGAGACACATGCACACACATGCCAGCTCCCACTATGTACGTCTGCCACCTGGCACGTGCAATGTAACCTCTCACCTGTGACGTGTGACTGCAAGCACACAGCCGCCTTGGCATGGGGCTGTCAATGTGGACACCTGTCAATGTTTCGGGAGGTGTGATCCGTACAGTGCTGTACATAGGGTGCAGTGCTGACACCTACTACTGTCTCATATCCCTCGTGCCACAGGTCCCACTTGTTTTGGCCGCTCAGCCTGTGCCCACATCGTCGCTCGTCGTGTGCCATACTCATCCAGCCTCGGAAGCAGTTCCATGCTCAGCAGACACTCATGTTGCCGCGTTGCAGCGAATATGCAGTCAGTCCCCATCAGCACGCCCCGCAAGTCATTGGGGCCTAGATCCCCATGTGCATGCACATGGCAGTGGGATGTCTCACTAGCCATTGCCATTGTTGGGAGACCTGTGTAAGTGTATTGTGGCCGTGCCGTCCCAGCTTGACAGCTGGGCTGTGGCTCATGTGCTTGCTCAGTCATGTCAGTGATGTGTATGCGAAATTGCTATGTGTTGTGTTGCTTTGACATGTGTCCTCTGCAATTTCCCTAGGCGGAGACCGAACATTGACCGCCCATACCAATTGCTGGTGGACATGGACGATACAGAGGTTATTAGGAAGTTTCGGCTGGACAGGCCAACCCTGCATCGACTGTGTGCCATGTTAGAACCCCATCTCCGTCCCCGCAGGGTGTATCCAACAGCATTCACCCCCACGGCTAAGGTGATGGCTGCCCTGCATTTCTTCGCCACTGGGTCATTCCAGCACACAGTGGGCAGTGGAGGAGGGATGTCCCAGCCCATGTTCAGCAAGGTGCTGAGGGATGTACTGGCAGCCATGATGCTGTACCGAAACAGGTACATCCGCTTCCCCAGGGCTCGTGAATTGGCGGCAGTGAAGGGTGCATTCTATGCCCTTGGCAGAATCCCACACGTCGTTGGAGCCATTGACTGCACACATGTTGGCCTTGTTCCACCACAGGCCACTGAGCACCTGTACCGCAACAGGAAGCACACGCACTCCCTGAATGTGCAAGTGGTGTGCCTTGCGGACATGGTGATCACCCACGTGTGTGCAAAGTTCCCAGGCTCGGCCCATGACGCACACATAATGCGCAACAGCATCTTGCCATGGCTGATGGCCAATCTGCAACAGGATCGTGGCTGTATTGTCGGTGAGTATGTGGAGTGGTGTAGCGTGCTGGTTGTGCGATGCTGTCCCCTGTCCAGTTGGAATAGCAACAGTTCTCTGTGTCCCTCACACCCAGGTGACTCTGCGTACCCGAATGGGGCATGGCTGCTCAGTCCATTGAGGAATCCTCGCACCCCAGCAGACGATCGATACAATGAGGCACATGGGAGGACCAGACGTGTGGTCGAGCGTACCTTTGGCCTCCTCAAGTCCAGGTTCAGGTGCCTGGACCGCACCGGGGTGCACTGGCGTACTCCCCACAGAAGGTGTGCCAGATAGTGGTGGCGTGCTGCATGCTGCACAATCTGGCCATTCGGAAGCAGATCCCCCTCATTGTGGATGACGGAGATCAACCAGGGCCCCAGCCCGCAGACCAGGACAGCTCGAGTGAGGAGGACAGCGGAGAGGAGGAAGCTGGGAATGTGCGGCAGCAGCTCATCGCCCGCTACTTCACTTGACGGTGAGTGTCCATGTACGACGGCTGATGTGTCTGTATTTGTGCAGGTGTGTGTGTGCTGTGTCAGGGTGGCCTTTTGTTCACTGCGTGCTGTGTGTCAACGCTCCATGCCCAGGTTAGTATGCCACTGATGGTGGCTGTGGCATTGTGCCCTATTGCTCTGTGCGATGTGTGTACATTGCTTGTAGTTGTTGACATGTACTGTGTGATGGGTGTGTGACACACTCATTGAATGTGCTCCTGTTCTGTCTCCCACCCCTAGGTCCCTACAGGCCCTCCGGATTCCATTGCCATGCCACGCATCAGGTGCCTTTCCGCCCAAGGTGGCCGTTGTATTCCGTACAAATAAAACACAGGGCACAAACAGCAGTTAGTGAAAAAGGTGCATTTATTACAAACTGTGACATGTGATTGTGTGTAAGGTGATGACAAAAGTGGTGCGTGCTGTGACAATGAGCTGTCGGTCATGGCTTCGTGATGCTCAGGGTGTACCCACTGGTTCTATGTCCATAGTCCAACACACACATGCCATCCAGATGGCTGTGTGGAGTGGGATCGTAGTCCAAGTCAATGCAGTGGCTGGTCAAGGAAGGCTGGCGGAAGGCTGGCTGGCTGCCTCACTTGCGACTGGAGCGTGCGAAGTCCTCCCGGGAGATCTGTTTCCTCTTCGGACGGCCCCTTCCACGTTTGCGAGGGGGTGCCTGCTTGCGACATGCTGGTGGTTGAGGTGTGCTCACTGGCTGTGGACGCAGGGGAACTGGACACTGCTGCTCGACCCTGCGCCCCGGCAGGTGGTGGCGGAGGGGGAGCTGCTGTCCCTGGCTGTGACCTCACCGCCACCACCAGCTGGCCCATGAGGTCCACGAGTTGACCTATACGGGCGTCCATGGACCTCAGCACCCCCAGCACCTCCCGCGTGTCTGAAGCAGACCTGACCCATTGTTCTTGGGCCTCCTCATAGGCCCCAAGGACTCTGGCCATTTGAGGCAGGGCATGGCTCCCAGGGAGGCTGGCGTTTCCTGACCCTGCTCCTCCTACCAGTCCTGCTGCCACCGGCCTGCCCACTAGCCACATTGCTCACCACGGTCCTCGCTGTGGCTCCCAGGGTGGATCCAGTCGGCCGGGCCACCACCTGCGCTGGGGCTGGTGCCAGCGAAGACGTGGTGGTGGTGGCGGCGGTGGTGGTCGGTGCGGCGATGGTGGCGGTTGCGGCAGTGGTAGTGGCCGCAATGACCGTGGGTGTGGCCGCAATGACCGTGGGTGTGGCCGCAACGACAGTGGCAGCAGGGGGCTGGGACTGTTCAGCAGCCCTGGATGATGGGTTGGTGGGTAGGAGGGGTTCTGGGGAGCGGCTGGGCCCTGCCACACCAGATGGGCCTGCTTGGTGGTCCGTGTCCGAAGAGGAGGTGAGATCCTCCACATCCGTGTGTCCTCGTTGGGGGCTTGTGGGCTGGCTGTGCTGGCTGCTGTCTCCATCCCCAGCATCCGGCAGTTCGTCACCTGTGGAGAGAATGAGATTTGTTATTGTGTTGCACCTGGCGAAGTATGTATTTGTCGTCTGACATTGGCAGTTCGTGCAATCTCGTACATGGGTTTCCCGGAGGCGTGTGTGTGGCTGTGGCATTTGTAGTTGTGTGTGCTTGGCAATGGGACTGTGTGCTGTGCACATGTGGCATGGGACGGATTGGCCATGCCGATGGGTGTGTTGCTGTGCCCCTACTCATTGTGACTCTGGTGTATGCGGGCTCCTGGCCCATCCTGGGTCTGGTTTGTACTTTGCTTTTGGGGTTCAAATGGAACGCTTAGGAACGCATATGGCAACATGGGGGCCATGCCCCAGATTCGCATTTGGGAGGGAATATGCTTTTGGGGTACATGCTGTGAGCCATGGGTGCCGAACGTGACATGTGTTGTGGCAGCATGACAGGGCATGGTTTGAGGTGTGTGCATGCTTGACATGGCCTGCATATTTGCAGTCTGTTGTGATTACTGGACATGGCATTGGACGCATCGTTATGAGTGAGTGATGGTTGTGTGTGAAAGCCAACGCATTGCAGTTGTCCCATCTCCTTGGTGTGCGTGCTGCCCTGTGCCATGTGCATCACTGCAGTGATCGTGGGGGGGGTGTGGCCCATGTTGTGTGTTGTTGCTCACAGTGTGTCGTACGCTTCATTGACTTCTGGCACATGGTTGGTCATGGGCATGTATCTTAGCGTGACTGCTGTATGTGTGGCAGCTGTGCGGATGACATGCCTTTCATGAGACTGGGGCTGATGGATGGGATGGATGGTATGTTGTATGTGCATGGTGTGTCTGTGTGTTTGATGGGTTCAGTGGTGTTCGTGTGCATTTCTGTTGTTCCGCTCTGTTGCGTCTAGTGTTGTTTGTCTTACATAGGCGTAGTTGTGGGGTGTGTGGTTGACAGGCAGTAGGGGCTACATGGACAGGACTTCAATGGTGTTTCGGTTGTGTGTGATGAGTTGCACAGTGGCTGCCGTGTGGTACTATTTTCAGTGTGGCTTGTGTATGCAGACGTGGCTCCTTGGGTGTTGCTATGTCTGTGATGGGTCATGTGGGGTGTTCGTCTGTTGTTCATGTCCGTGTGCACATTGTTCACTTGTTCGTGACGGTGGGCGGTGCTGCGTGTTCGTCTGCTACGTGACATGTCCCATGTGTTGGTCGTGTGCACGGTCCTCATGCCTCCAGTAATCCAGCCCTGTCCAGTTTCCCACCTGCAAGTTGTTCGTGCGTGCACTGTACTGGATGCCACATGGCTCTAAGCGGGGGGTGCTCCATGTTGCAGGTCTGTGGGGGTGGGGGTGTTGTGGGTCGTGGGGGTGGCTGGACACCCACTGACACCGATTGCTGTGGACCGTGATGTCTGCCTTTCGGCTGTCGTTGTGCACTGCGGTGGCTGACACGTGGCTGTGGGGTGTGGGGGATGCTCCTCCTTGCTGTGCTGTGGGACTAGGGGCCTGGTGTGTGTTGTACTTGGGCTGTCCACCGTCCCACCCACTGCACTTTGTGTTCCTGCCACTTACCTGTTACTTGTCGGTTTGTGCAGCTGTGGCGGACACATGGGTGTGGTGGGTGCTCGTTGTGGCGCTTCTGGCATATTTGGGACCTGTTGGTGGTTACGTGGCTGGCTGAATGTACACATGTCCCCACGCATCTTACAGTTGTTCTGTTTGGGCTGTGTGTGGTGGTGTCTGTTGCATGTGTGTGTCGTGTATTGTGTGCTGGACATGGGGGTGTTTGTCCCTGGGAGCTGTGGCATGGTGGTAGTGCATGTGAGTACATAGCGGTGTGCTGGTATACATTAGTTTGTACTTACCAGCCTCCACTCCCCTGCTAATCCGGCGAGGATCTCGGGATGTATGATGACTCGCACCTTCTCCTCCCACGCTTTGAAGGTCTTGAAGAGCGCGGGATTCCCTCCGCCAGTGACGGCAGCCAGCTCTCTGTTTTTGCCCTCCTTCTTCTTGACCAGGCTCTTGACGTCATTCCACCGTTTGTTAATTTCGACTCTGTTCCTGGGCAGGGTCCCGACTGCATTGACCTGGTCTACGATCCGGTTCCACATTCTGTTTCTGGTGGCTAGTGGTGTGTGTTGGACCATGTTCCCATAGATTTGTGGGTGCACCTTGATGATCTCGTCGACCATGACCGTCAGCTCAATGGGCGTGAACTTGGGCATTCTTTGTGGTGCCATGGTGTTTGTGGTGCTGGTGCGGTGTGTGTTGTGTAATGTGCAGGGGGTTTGTGGTGCTGGTGTTTGGTGGTGGTGGTGGTGGTGGTGGTTGTGATGTGTGCGTTTCTGTGGTGTGCTGCTGTCCTTGCTGTGTCACTGTGTCCTCTCCTCTCCTCTATGGTTTGCAATGTAGCAAGGGGTTGTGGTCTGTGGGAGTGCTGCTTTTGTACTTACCTATGTGGGTGTGTCCTCATGGTCTGTTGTTTTCAGGTGTGTTGTGTCTGGGGTTCTGGCCTTTGTATTTTTTGTTTGTCCGGGGGGGTGTTTTCGGGATATGTACTGTGCTTGTGTATTTGTGCGTGCCTTGCTGTGTGGACTTGTTGGCCATGTTGTGTGCTATTGGTTTTGTGTGCGGATGGTTTCTGCGCAGGTACGTGGGCGCCATGGCTTCTGCCGTGTCGATTCTCATCGGCGTTGTTTGCGCTGGCGGGCGGTATATTTGTTGTTTTTCCGCGCTCATGTCGATGCGATCGTAATTTCACGTGCGGTGTGTCGGCCGTGAGGGCGGGCGGTTTTGTGTTGTCGTGTGTGTTTCCGTCCGTGGCGGGCGGTTTGTCTCCGACTCGGACGTTGGCGGGCGGTATTTTGTGTGCTTTTTCCGCCGATGGCGGTATTCGGTTTGTGTAATCGTAATGGCATGGTCGGTGTTCAGGCGGTGTGTGCGGGCGGATTTTTGCCGCTTCCATGCCTGGCGGAATTATTTACGCCGGGTTTCGTAATGTGCCCCTTAGCTATTAATAATTAATATCCAATAAATTAATTATCAATACCCAAAAATAAATTTAATAATTACTTAATTAGATTTCAATTACTTCCAAAAGTATTCCCCTATAAACGCACAACACACTCCAATGATAAAATAATACACTTAACATAATGATCAATTAATAAATTAATACAAATTAATAACTAATTAATAATAATTAATTACCAGTTAATAATAATTGATTACCAATTATCAATTAATTAACAATAATATAATTATCAATACCAATTAATCAAAATAAATTATGTTAATTACATTTAAATTACATGATGATCAATTAATGAATTAATACAAAATTAATCCCCAATTAATAAAAATTAATTACCAATTATTAATTAATTAACAATTATATAATTATCAATAACAATTAATTAAAATAAATTATAACTTAATTACAATTAAAATACTTCCCACCCTATTCCCCTATAAACCCACAACCCGCTACAGAACTTAAACGCAAAAAATAATTAAAATTAATTTATAATTCCTAAAAATTAATAATTAATTTAGTATAATTAAATTACTTCCCACCCTATTCCCCTATAAACCCACAACCCGCTACAGTACAAAAAAAAAAAATTAACTTAAAAGAAAAATGTATTAACATATATAAGTTGTATACATATATTTTTAAACAAGTAGAACACTTAACAAAAACACATATAACACATACATATTAAAAACATAACAAAATACATAACAATAATACAAATATCGATATTAGTAACATCGATATTAAAAAATTCGATATTACTTACCTTAGGGTCGATATTCTGTCCATCGATATTCTGTCCCTTCGATATTCTGTCCCTTCGATATTTTAACTTCGATATTTTTGTATGTCGATATATTATTTTCGATATTTTGTCTGCTCACCGTGTGGCTGTCCACCAAGAATATACGATTCAAGCTGCGTAGTATTTTTCACCCTAGGTACATCGGCCCTTACACCATCGTCAGACAGGTCAATCCTGTAACATACAAGCTGAAATTGCCTGGTTCTCTTCGGATCCACCCTGTGTTCCACTGTAATCTCTTGAAACCTGCCCTGCTGGCACGCAGGCGCGCTCCGCCGCCAGTGCTGTGTGATGGTGGGCTTGAATATGAGGTTAAGAGTATTCGGGATTCCAAGCTGAGGAGGGGTGTGCTGTGGTATCTGGTCTCTTGGAAGCGGTATGCTGCAGAAGACGACTCTTGGGAGCCGTGGCAGAATGTTCATGCTCCGGCAGCTGTCCGCTCATTCCATCGGAGGTTTCCCTCAAAGCCTGGGCCTAGGAGGCGCTAGGCGGGAGGGCCTACTGTCAGGGAACGTGCGTAGCATCGCCTGCCATGTCGTTTCCCCGAACTACAACCCCCAGAAGGCGTCGCATACTGGGAGGGGATAAGTTACGGCGGGCGCACAGGAAGGTGTGCGTAATTTGTTTTTGGTCCTTTTCCTCTTTCCCGGCTTGGGGAGAGAAGGTCTCGATGGGAAGAAGCTGACTGGGGACTGCGGCTGTGGTGCTCCAAGGTTTGCACGAAGACAGCAGTCGAAGCTGGCAGTAACGTGAGTACCACATTTGGAGGGTTCACGGAGCCGAGGAAGGCTTCCTGTAATTTCGGACTGGTGCTGGATTATTTAGCCTAGCGGAATACGGCGGTGAGGAAACCGCGTATTGCCGTGTATGGTGCCTGGGTGCCTATTAAGTGGATCTGAACTACTAGCCAATAGCGGAATACGGCGGTGAGGTAACCACGTATTGCCGTGTACGTTGGCCTTTGCTTATGCTGATAAACGGAACTTGAATCAATCGCTTAGCGGAATACTGCGGTGAGGTAACCGCTTATTACCGTGTAAGTAGAGGTATACAGTTCGCTTTTTGGATTCTTTGGAAATACCTTACAGGTTACGATCTTTCCATGGATTACAAGACATTTCTGAACAACGTAGCATGGGGCTTATCGTATTCACGTTTGTTTTGAAGTACCTTGGTATGTATGAGGGATGCATGTCGTAAAATATGCTCTGATGGTATGCGTTATCCTAAATGAACTAACATTTGTCAGTTCTTTATTGCAGGTCTAAAGTGTGGTCTGTGTGACGTTTGGTGGTTTCTTATGGATCCATTACACTGCTATGTCCGTTGCCAGGTATAGGAAATATCTAGTGAGACATTATTGAGAGTAGATGTTCTATTACCCTGTTTATAGCTCTGTTCTTTGTTGTTACAGGTTCTATTCCCCTGCTGCACCTTCCCTCTCCTTTTCCTTCACCTGATTACTCGAACACCCTGTGTTATTCGGGGTGTTGGTGATATCAGGAGGTGGACCCTTTCTTGCTGCAACTGGATCCTGCAGAGTGTAACCTGACAGAATTACGCACCCACGTATTTCACTCTGCCCGATCCAGGCGCTGTAGGAAATGGCAACCATGGATGATGTCCTTCAGGCGTTGGTTCTGGTCCAACAAGAATTGCATCCTCTAAAGCGGAAACAGCCGCTTTGAGAGATAAGGTAGACAAATTGTCTAGGAATCCTTTTGACGCTTCCCCTCTTGCTTCCCAGATACAAGTTACAGTGCCACCCCCCATCCCGTTAGCCAGTCCTGAAAGATATGCTGGGGATCCAATGAAAATCCAAGTATTTCTGACACAGATAATGCTGCATTTCTCATGCAAACCCGCCTCCTTCCCCAATAACCATTCTAGGGTAGCTTTTGCTATTTCATATCTAGTGGGGGACGCAGCCAATTGGGCTGTTCCTTTAGTTAGGAATAACAATGCTATATTATCTGATTGGTCGGCGTTTAGGGCGGAGTTCGAGAGGGTGTTTGACCGAAGAGCCACTACATTCAGTGCTGATAGGGAACTATTAGATCTCAAGCAAGGGAGGAATGATTTAGTAACCTACTTGACTACTTTTAACAGATTAGTGGCAGAAACAGCATGGCCAGAGGAAAAAAGGATGTCTTTGTTTTATCAGGGTTTGAGGGAAGAGATGAAAGATGTTATGGCTCACATAGATCCTCAACCCACTACTTGTACTGAAATGATAAATCTAACATTACGATTGGATGGTAGAATGTCCGAGAGAGGGGGTGAGAGGAAAAAATGGGATAGAGGTTATTTCAGATCTGACAAAACACCACGCAGAACCACGACAAGCACAGAGATGGTGACAGAACCCATGGAAATCGGAGCTATTAGAGCCCCATTGTCGAGAGAAGAACGAGAAAGCAGAAGAGTGCAGGGATTATGCATGTACTGCGGAAAAAAAGGACATTATGTTAGAGACTGTCCTTCTAAACCCAAATCCTCAGTTGCATGGTTGAGGAGTAAGAAGGTTGCGGTATCTACCTCGATTCCTGCATTGCATACAGGGGATTTAGACGGCGAAAGGGGGGAAGGCAAAGGTTGGAAACTCCCTTCGTTAGCTTCCACGGACTTGCAAGACACAGAGTCCCATATCGTGCTCCCTATGAGCCTTGAGTGTAACCAACAATTCCATCAGGTTTTGGTCAAGATAGATTCTGGGGCCACCGGAAATTTTATAGACAGCGGGTTGGTAACAAGTCTTAATTTGCATAGGGTACCTAGGGAGACCCCTGAAGAGGTCTTGGCCGTGGATGGCAAACCACTGAAATCTGGTTTAATTGTTGAGCAAACGGAGATAGTCATGTTGACTGTAACGGTGGCGAATGGAAGACATAGTGATGAATTGTCCTTGAATATAATCGAGGCGCCACAATATGAAGTTATTTTGGGAATGCCTTGGTTGTGCCACCACAATCCCACCATAGATTGGAGAGCCAAAACCATACAGTTCCTTTCGGAGGAATGCCAGAGTCATTTAGTTCCCATCCAACTAACGCAGGCAGCAGCCTTGTTGCATCCTTTCATTGCGGCTACGGCAGCTGAGAAGGAGACAGTATTACCTTTGGAGTACTTTCAGTACAGGGATGTGTTTAGTGAAACCAAGGCGGAACAATTACCCCCTCACAGAGAGTACGGCTGCAGAATAGATTTGGTAGAGGGGGCAACAATCCCTGCATGCAGGTTGTATGCTTTGTCTGTGCCAGAGACCAAACACTTACGAGACTACCTGGATCATTACTTGGAGATCGGATTCATTAGACATTCACGATCGCCGGCTGCCTCGCCACTCTTTTTTATAGCTAAGGCCAATGGTGACTTGAGAGCCTGTGTGGATTATCGTGTGTTGAATAAAAATACTGTGAGGAACAGATATCCTTTACCTCTCATTTCAGTCCTGCTTGATGAGGTGAGAGAGGCTAAGATCTACACTAGATTGGACTTGAGGGGTGCTTATCATTTGGTGCGTGTCCGCGAGGGGGATGAGTGGAAAACGGCCTTTAAGACTCGTTATGGATTATTTGAATATACTGTCATGCCGTTTGGCCTCTGCAACGCCCCAGCGGCATTTCAGTATTTCCTTAACGATGTCTTAAAGGAGTACATAGACCTTTTTGTTGTGGTGTATATTGACGACATCCTCATCTATTCTGACAATCTTGAGAGGCATGTGAGTCAGGTCGGCATGGTGCTGACCAAGCTGCGTGCTCATAGTCTGTTCTGTAAACTGAGCAAGTGCGAGTTTGGTGTGAGAGAGGTGGAATTCCTCGGTGTTATGCTTTGTCCGGAAGGGTTACACATGGCAGAGAGAAAGGTGTGGGCAGTGCAGGAATGGCCAACACCAAAAAATGTGAGGGATGTGCAATGCTTCCTGGGTTTTGCGAATTATTATCGCAGGTTCATCCTCCGTTTTTCCCAGGTAGCGGTCCCGATATCACGGTTGCTCCGGAAAGGTGTTTCTTTCCAATGGTCTAGTGAGGCTGCTGAAGCTTTCACGTTTCTGAAAAGGGCGTTCACCACGGCTCCTGTGCTCTCGCATCCTAGGCTGGAGCATCCTTTTGTGGTGGAGGCAGATGCCTCTGATGAGGCTATCGGTGCCATACTATGACAAAGGAATCAGAGCACAGGGCAGCATCATCCAGTGGCATACTTGTCCAAAAAATTGAATCCTGCGGAAAAGAACTACACGATCGCCGAGAAAGAACTGCTGGCGATAAAAAAGGCGTTTCAGGAATGGAGGCATTATCTGTGGGGGGCCTGTTACCCTATCACCGTATACACGGACCATAGGAATCTGCAATACATGAAGTCTGCTCGACATCTTTCTCAGCGACAGATGAGATGGATGCTATTTTTCGCCGAATATGACTTCGTTGTTACCTTCAAGCCGGGTGTTGAGAACCGCAAGGCTGACTCTTTGTCTAGGCAGGAAACGATGGAGGTTTCCACTCACAACAAGGTCACAAAGGCTATCATTGCACCGTCCAAGGTAATATGTGCTATCAGAGTGGAGAACTTCTTGGAAGAAGTAAGACTACATAAAACAGGATCAGTGTGGGAAGCATGGGCTAAGGAGGAGACTGAGCGCAAGGTGAAACAGGGGCTACCGTTCTACAAAAATAAATTGTATCTCCCCACCCCTGAGCTGCAGAAGAAGGCTTTCATGTGGTGTCATGTGTCTCCATTGGCTGGACATCCGGGATCAGGTAAGACCATCCAGCTAATACAACGCCATTTCTGGTGGAGCACCTTAAGCAAGGATGTCTCGTTTTGGGTGGCTTGTTGTGAAGAATGCGCTAGAGCAAAAAATGAAAACACCAAGAAAAAGGGGAAACTTATGCCAATGCCCACACCGCAACGCCCGTAGCAAAACATCAGTCTGGATTTTGTCACAGGGTTACCCCTCGAGAAAGGGAGTTCAGCCATCTTGGTAGATGTTGATGGACTTACGAAAATGGGACATTTTATTCCTAGTGTGAATCTCCCTACGGCTGGCCAGACAGCACAGTTATTGCTAAGTAGTGTCATCAGACTACATGGAGTTCCTGAAGTGATTGTGTCTGATAGGGGGCCTCAGTTCATAGCTAGGTTTTGGAAGACATGGTGAAAGGCCTTGCACATCGACTCTACACTGTATACGAGTTTCCACCCACAGACCGATGGACAGACAGAACGACTAAACCAGGCCCTGAAGAAATACCTCAGGTGCTATGCAAAGGAGGCCCAGGAATCATGGGTGGAGCTGTTGTGGATGGCGGAACTAGCCTACAACAATGCCTGGCATAGTTCCGTAGGTATATCACCGTTTCGTGCAAATTTCGGATATGACGCCAGGATACTACCTGTCGGCCTCCCGGATGAAGTGGCTAACCAGCCCACGGTGCTGTCTCAAGTATGGAAGTTACAGGCTGTGCACCGAAAAGTCAGAGAACATCTGGTACAGGCCAAGCAGACTTATAAGAGGTGGGAAGACCGACACAGGATAGATGGGCCACAGTATCAAGTGGGGGACCGTGTGTGGCTGTCCACCAAGAATATACGATTCAAGCTGCGTAGTATTTTTCACCCTAGGTACATCGGCCCTTACACCATCGTCAGACAGGTCAATCCTGTAACATACAAGCTGAAATTGCCTGGTTCTCTTCGGATCCACCCTGTGTTCCACTGTAATCTCTTGAAACCTGCCCTGCTGGCACGCATGCGCGCTCCGCCTCCAGTGCTGTGTGATGGTGGGCTTGAATATGAGGTTAAGAGTATTCGGGATTCCAAGCTGAGGAGGGGTGTGCTGTGGTATCTGGTCTCTTGGAAGGGGTATGCTGCAGAAGACGACTCTTGGGAGCCGTGGCAGAATGTTCATGCTCCGGCAGCTGTCCGCTCATTCCATCGGAGGTTTCCGTCAAAGCCTGGGCCTAGGAGGCGCTAGGCGGGAGGGCCTACTGTCAGGGAACATGCGTAGCAGCGCCTGCCACGTCGTTTCCCTGAACTACAACCCCCAGAAGGCGTCACATACTGGGAGGGGATAAGTTATGGCGGGCGCACAGGAAGGTGTGCGTAATTTGTTTTTGGTCCTTTTCCTCTTTCCCGGCTGGGGGAGAGAAGGTCTCGATGGGAAGAAGATGACTGGGGACTGCGGCTGTGGTGCTCCAAGGTTTGCACGAAGACAGCAGTCGAAGCTGGCAGTAACGTGAGTACCACATTTGGAGGGTTCACGGAGCCGAGGAAGGCTTCCTGTAATTTCGGACTGGTGCTGGATTATTTAGCCTAGCGGAATACGGCGGTGAGGAAACCGCGTATTGCCGTGTATGGTGCCTGGGTGCCTATTAAGTGGATCTGAACTACTAGCCAATAGTGGAATCCGGCGGTGAGGTAACTGCGTATTGCCGTGTACATTGGCCTTTGCTTATGCTGATAAACGGAACTTGAATCAATCGCTTAGCGGAATACTGCGGAGAGGTAACCGCTTATTACCGTGTAAGTAGAGGCATACAGTTCGCTTTTTGGATTCTTTGGAAATACCTTACAGGTTAGGATCTTTCCATGGATTACAAGACATTTCTGAACAACGTAGCATGGGGCTTATCGTATTCATGTTTGTTTTGAAGTACCTTGGTATGTATGAGGGATGCATGTCGTAAAATATGCTCTGATGGTATGCGTTATCCTAAATGAACTAACATTTGTCAGTTCTTTATTGCAGGTCTAAAGTGTGGTCTGTGTGACGTTTGGTGGTTTCTTATGGATCCATTACACTGCTATGTCCGTTGCCAGGTATAGGAAATATCTAGTGAGACATTATTGAGAGTAGATGTTCTATTACCCTGTTTATAGCTCTGTTCTTTGTTGTTACAGGTTCTATTCCCCTGCTGCACCTTCCCTCTCCTTTTCCCTCACCTGATTACTCGAACACCCTGTGTTATTCGGGGTGTTGGTGATATCAGGAGGTGGACCCTTTCTTGCTGCAACTGGATCCTGCGGAGTGTAACCTGACAGAATTACGCACCCACGTATTTCGCTCTGCCCGATCCAGGCGCTGTAGGAAATGGCAACCATGGATGATGTCCTTCAGGCGTTGGTTCTGGTCCAACAAGAATTGGCATCCTCTAAAGCGGAAACAGCCGCTTTGAGAGATAAGGTAGACAAATTGTCTAGGAATCCTTTTGACGCTTCCCCTCTTGCTTCCCAGATACAAGTTACAGTGCCACCCCCTATCCCGTTAGCCAGTCCTGAAAGATATGCTGGGGATCCAATGAAAATCCAAGTATTTCTGACACAGATAATGCTGCATTTCTCATGCAAACCCGCCTCCTTCCCCAATAACCATTCTAGGGTAGCTTTTGCTATTTCATATCTAGTGGGGGACGCAGCCAATTGGGCTGTTCCTTTAGTTAGGAATAACGATGCTGTATTATCTGATTGGTCGGCGTTTAGGGCGGAGTTCGAGAGGGTGTTTGACCGAAGAGCCACTACATTCAGTGCTGATAGGGAACTATTAGATCTCAAGCAAGGGAGGAAGATTTAGTAACCTACTTGACTACTTTTAACAGATTAGTGGCAGAAACAGCATGGCCAGAGGAAAAAAGGATGTCTTTGTTTTATCAGGGTTTGAGGGAAGAGATGAAAGATGTTATGGCTCAGATAGATCCTCAACCCACTACTTGTACTGAAATGATAAATCTAACATTACGATTGGATGGTAGAATGTCCGAGAGAGGGGGTGAGAGGAAAAAATGGGATAGAGGTTATTTCAGATCTGACAAAACACCACGCAGAACCACGACAAGCACAGAGATGGTGACAGAACCCATGGAAATCGGAGCTATTAGAGCCCCATAGTCGAGAGAAGAACGAGAAAGCAGGAGAGTGCAGGGATTATGCATGTACTGCGGAAAAAAAGGACATTATGTTAGAGACTGTCCTTCTAAACCCAAATCCTCAGTTGCATGGTTGAGGAGTAAGAAGGTTGCGGTGTCTACCTCGATTCCTGCATTGCATACAGGGGATTTGGACGGCGAAAGGGGGGAAGGCAAAGGTTGGAAACTCCCTTCGTTGGCTTCCACGGACTTGCAAGACACAGAGTCCCATATCGTGCTCCCTATGAGCCTTGAGTGTAACCAACAATTCCATCAGGTTTTGGTCATGATAGATTCTGGGTCCACCGGAAATTTTATAGACAGCGGGTTGGTAACAAGTCTTAATTTGCATAGGGTACCTAGGGAGACCCCTGAAGAGGTCTTGGCCGTGGATGGCAAACCACTGAAATCTGGTTTAATTGTTGAGCAAACGGAGATAGTCATGTTGACTGTAACGGTGGCGAATGGAAGACATAGTGATGAATTGTCCTTGAATATAATCGAGGCGCCACAATATGAAGTTATTTTGGGAATGCCTTGGTTGTGCCACCACAATCTCACCATAGATTGGAGAGCCAAAACCATACAGTTCCTTTCAGAGGAATGCCAGAGTCATTTAGTTCCCAACCAACTCACGCAGGCAGCAGCCTTGTTGCATCCTTTCATTGCGGCTACGGCAGCTGAGAAGGAGACAGTATTACCTTTGGAGTACTCTCAGTACAGGGATGTCTTTAGTGAAACCAAGGCGGAACAATTACCCCCTCACAGAGAGTACGACTGCATAATAGATTTGGTAGAGGGGGCAACAATCCCTGCATGTAGGTTGTACGCTTTGTCTGTGCCAGAGACCAAACACTTACGAGACTACCTGGATCATTACTTGGAGATCGGATTCATTAGACATTCACGATCGCCGGCTGCCTCGCCACTCTTTTTTATAGCTAAGGCCAATGGTGACTTGAGAGCCTGTGTGGATTATCGTGTGTTGAATAAAAATACTGTGAGGAACAGATATCCTTTACCTCTCATTTCAGTCCTGCTTGATCAGGTGAGAGAGGCTAAGATCTACACTAGATTGGACTTGAGGGGTGCTTATCATTTGGTGCGTGTCCGCGAGGGGGATGAGTGGAAAACGGCCTTTAAGACTCGTTATGGATTATTTGAATATACTGTCATGCCATTTGGCCTCTGCAACGCCCCAGTGGCATTTCAGTATTTCCTTAACGATGTCTTAAAGGAGTACATAGACCTTTTTGTTGTGGTGTATATTGACAACATCCTCATCTATTCCGACAATCTTGAGAGGCATGTGAGTCAGGTCGGCATGGTGCTGACCAAGCTGCGTGCTCATAGTCTGTTCTGTAAACTGAGCAAGTGCGAGTTTGGTGTGAGAGAGGTGGAATTCCTCGGTGTTATGCTTTGTCCGGAAGGGTTACACATGGCAGAGAGAAAGGTGCGGGCAGTGCAGGAATGGCCAACACCAAAAAATGTGAGGGATGTGCAATGCTTCCTGGGTTTTGAGAATTATTATCGCAGGTTCATCCTCCGTTTTTCCCAGGTAGCGGTCCCGATATCACGGTTGCTCCGGAAAGGTGTTTCTTTCCAATGGTCTAGTGAGGCTGCTGAAGCTTTCACGTTTCTGAAAAGGGCATTCACCACGGCTCCTGTGCTCTCGCATCCTAGGCTGGAGCATCCTTTTGTGGTGGAGGCAGATGCCTCTGATGAGGCTATCGGTGCCATACTATCACAAAGGAATCAGAGCACGGGGCAGCTTCATCCACTGGCATACTTGTCCAAAAAATTGAATCCTGCGGAAAAGAACTACACGATCGCTGAGAAAGAACTGCTGGCGATAAAAAAGGCGTTTCAGGAATGGAGGCATTATCTGTGGGTGGCCTGTTACCCTATCACCGTATACACGGACCATAGGAATCTGCAATACATGAAGTCTGCTCGACATCTTTCTCAGCGACAGATGAGATGGATGCTATTTTTCGCCGAATATGACTTCGTTGTTACCTTCAGGCCGGGTGTTGAGAACCGCAAGGCTGACTCTTTGTCTAGGCAGGAAACGATGGAGGTTTCCACCCACAACAAGGTCACAAAGGCTATCATTGCACCATCCAAGGTAATATGTGCTATCAGAGTGGAGAACTTCTTGGAAGAAGTAAGACTACATAAAACAGGATCAGTGTGGGAAGCATGGGCTAAGGAGGAGACTGAGCGCAAGGTGAAACAGGGGCTACCGTTCTACAAAAATAAATTGTATCTCCCCACCACTGAGCTGCAGAAGAAGGCTTTCATGTGGTGTCATGTGTCTCCATTGGCTGGACATCCGGGATCAGGTAAGACCATCCAGCTAATACAACGCCATTTCTGGTGGCGCACCTTAAGCAAGGATGTCTCGTTTTGGGTGGCTTGTTGTGAAAAATGCGCTAGAGCAAAAAACGAAAACACCAAGAAAAAGGGGAAACTTATGCCAATGCCCACACCGCAACGCCCGTGGCAAAACATCAGTCTGGATTTTGTCACAGGGTGACCCCTCGAGAAAGGGAGTTCAGCCATCTTGGTAGTTGTTGATGGACTTACGAAAATGGGACATTTTATTCCTTGTGTGAATCTCCCTACGGCTGGCCAGACAGCACAGTTATTGCTAAGTAGTGTCATCAGACTACATGGAGTTCCTGAAGTGATTGTGTCCGATAGGGGGCCTCAGTTCATAGCTAGGTTTTGGAAGACATGGTGCAAGGCCTTGCATATCGACTCTACACTGTCTACGAGTTTCCACCCACAGACCGATGGACAGACAGAACGACTAAACCAGACCCTGAAGAAATACCTCAGGTGCTATGCAAAGGAGGCCCAGGAATCATGGGTGGAGCTGTTGTGCATGGCTGAACTAGCCTACAACAATGCCTGGCATAGTTCCGTAGGTATATCACCTTTTCGTGCGAATTTCGGATATGACGCCAGGATACTACCTGTCGGCCTCCCGGATGAAGTGGCTAACCAGCCCACGGTGCTGTCTCAAGTACGGAAGTTACAGGCTGAAAAGTCAGAGAACATCTGGTACAGGCCAAGCAGACTTATAAGAGGTGGGAAGACCGACACAGGATAGATGGGCCGCAGTATCAAGTGGGGGACCGTGTGTGGCTGTCCACCAAGAATATACGATTCAAGCTGCGTAGTTTTTTTCACCCTAGGTACATCGGCCCTTACACCATCGTCAGACAGGTCAATCCTGTAACATACAAGCTGAAATTGCCTGGTTCTCTTCGGATCTACCCTGTGTTCCACTGTAATCTCTTGAAACCTGCCCTGCTGGCACGCAGGCGCGCTCCGCCGCCAGTGCTATGTGATGGTGGGCTTGAATATGAGGTTAAGAGTATTCGGGATTCCAAGCTGAGGAGGGGTGTGCTGTGGTATCTGGTCTCTTGGAAGGGGTATGCTGCAGAAGACGACTCTTGGGAGCCGTGGCAGAATGTTCATGCTCCGGCAGCTGTCCGCTCATTCCATCGGAGGTTTCCCTCAAAGCCTGGGCCTAGGAGGCGCTAGGCGGGAGGGCCTACTGTCAGGGAACGTGCGTAGCAGCGCCCGCCACGTCGTTTCCCCGAACTACAACCCCCAGAAGGCGTCGGCTACTGGGAGGGGATAAGTTACGGCGGGCGCACAGGAAGGTGTGCGTAATTTGTTTTTGGTCCTTTTCCTCTTTCCCGGCTTGGGGAGAGAAGGTCTCGATGGGAAGAAGCTGACTGGGGACTGCGGCTGTGGTGCTCCAAGGTTTGCACGAAGACAGCAGTCGAAGCTGGCAGTAACGTGAGTACCACATTTGGAGGGTTCACGGAGCCGAGGAAGGCTTCCTGTAATTTCGGACTGGTGCTGGATTATTTAGCCTAGCGGAATACGGCGGTGAGGAAACCGCGTATTGCCGTGTATGGTGTCTTGGTGACTATTGAGGGGGAAACTGATCTTATTCGGCGCATAGCGGAATACGGCGGTGAGGAAACCGCGTATTGCCGTGTATGGTGCCTGGGTGCTAATTAAGTGGATCTGAACTACTAGCCAATAGCGGAATACGGCGGTGAGGTAACCGCGTATTGCCGTGTACATTGGCCTTTGCTTATGCTGATAAACGGAACTTGAATCAATCGCTTAGCGGAATACTGCGGTGAGGTAACCGCTTATTACCGTGTAAGTAGAGGTATACAGTTCGCTTTTTGGATTCTTTGGAAATACCTTACAGGTTAGGATCTTTCCATGGATTACAAGACATTTCTGAACAACGTAGCATGGGGCTTATCGTATTCATGTTTGTTTTGAAGTACCTTGGTCTAAAGTGTGGTCTGTGTGACGTTTGGTGGTTTCTTATGGATCCATTACACTGCTATGTCCGTTGCCAGGTATAGGAAATATCTAGTGAGACATTATTGAGAGTAGATGTTCTATTACCCTGTTTATAGCTCTGTTGTTGTTACAGGTTCTATTCCCCTGCTGCACCTTCCCTCTCCTTTTCCCTTGCCTGATTACTCGAACACCCTGTGTTATTCGGGGTGTTGGTGATATCAGGAGGTGGACCCTTTTTTGCTGCAACTGGATCCTGCGGAGTGTAACCTGACAATCACAGCACCGAGACTGCCCTCCTCGCTGCCACAGACAACATCTGCTCCCTCCTCGACCAGGGAGACACCGCGCCCCTCCTGACCTCTCGGCAGCATTGAACAGCATTTCCCACCACACCCTAACCACTAGACTCCACAAAGCTGGCATCCGCAACAAGGCCCTTGACTGGATCTGATTCTTCCTCACAGGCAGAACTCAATGGGTCAGACTTCCGCCATACCTCTTGGAACCGGCAGAGACCAACTGCGGAGTGCCCCAGGGCTCCTCTCTCAGTCCCTACCACTTCAAAGTCTACATGGCCCCCCTCGCAACCATTGTCAGGAACCACAGACTCAACATCGTCTCCTACCCCAACGATGCACAGCTGATCCTCTCCCTCACCAACGAACCCAACATCACCAGGCACAACTTCCAAAAAGGGATGAAAGCCGTTGCCACCTGGATGAAGAACAACTGCCTTAAGCTCAACTCAGACAAGACAGAAGTCCTCATCCTGGGATCCACCACCTATGCATGGAACGATACCTGGTGGCCCTCTGCGCTAGGAACTCCCCCAACCCCAATGGACCAGGCACGAGACCTCAGCATCATACTAGACGCAACGCTCACTATGGACCTCCGGATCAACTCAGTATCCTCGGCCTGTTTCAATACCCTCCGCCTGCTGCAAAAGACCCTCAAATGGATCCCCACCAAATCCAGAAAGACCGTCACTCGTGCGCTCATCAACAACAGATTCCACTATTGCAATGCATTCTATGCTGGCGTTACCCAGAAAATCCTCTGCAAGCTCCAGAATGTCCAGAACGCCGCAGCCAGACTGGTCCTCGACCTCTACCGGCACATCCACATCACTCAACACCTCAGCAAACTTCACTGGCTCCCAGCAGGAAAGTCCTTCTCCTTCCTCACTGCCAAAACTTGGAACACCCTACCCCTCCACCTCAGATAATTTCCCACTCTGCCCTAGTTCAGGAAGGACCTCAAGACCTGGCTCTTCGAAAGACCCTAGCACTTAGCCGGATCTGCTCCCCACCTCCCCCCAGTGCCTTGAGATCCTCACGGGTGAGTAGTTGCTCTTTACCAACCCTTGATTGATTGATAGGGCACAAAGGGACTACTAGGTCCAACCGTGGTGACAGGCCTTTTACTCCTGATGTCCCGGGGGACTATGCATTCAGAGCAACTGAGTCAAGTAGTCCTTCTAAACTCGACTCTCAGTGGAAGCTGTTGACGAGCAGCCAAAGGCTCCCTCGGGGGAAGTTGAGGAGTGTAGATGCAAGTAAGTGAATATGACTCATCACTCGAAGTGCAAACAGCATGAGCAATAAATCAATGTCCAGCCAAATACTTGGTTTCATAAGAAAAATATGCATTTTATTTCGAACTCTGCACATGCAAAGGAATAACTACATGCACTACTAATAATTTTGGGGCATATTATCAAGGGCTGACGATAACATTATCGCCGCTTTAGCGTCCGTTTTCGGGCGAAAAGCGGCGATAATTTTATTGCTTTATTAACAAGGACACGCTAGCTCGTGTTTCCTTGCCTTAGCGCCCGGTTTCTTTCCGCCTCGCCTCGCATCGCTAATGAGATGCAAGGTAGGCGTGCCTTGTAAAACTTCAGTGTAAAATATCGCTAACGGGGCTTCGCGATATTTACAACGAGGCCCCGTCCGGTGTAGCGCTGATCTTTTTCGCGCTAACTCGGCCTTAACGCAGGAATTTAACGTCTGTTAAATTCCTGACTAAGGCATACCTAACATGGGAGGTGGATTATGCTGATACGACCACAGGGTCGTATCAGCAAGGTTATCGCCGTTTTCCATGGAACATTGCTGGAAAACCAGCGATGTTCCATGGAAAACACCGCTATCGCTGGAAAATTATCGCCATTGCGCTATGCGTTGTTAATACAGCGATGGCATGGCGATAATTGCCAGCGATAGCCGGCGATTAAAAAAATCTCGCTAAGAGCGGCCAATGATAATTATTGCTGCCGCTTGATAATATGCCCCATAGTCCCTTTGAGGTCGGGGCTCTAGTAGTTGTCAGGCAAATCCCTGTCCCACCCTCTTCATTGTAATGTGCTCGGGGTTATTCCCTTTTCACTGGTGGTCAGATCCAGAGAATGTTCACTAACAGGTTCCTCTTTGACTCATCATGAATTACTCAAAAGTGTCTATGGTGCCTATGTCTATGTCTATGGTGCCACAGCACGGCCTAGTTCATGTTCTACTTGCTTCTGCAGCCCAGAAAGAGTCAGCATTGCAGGGGTTGTCCTCAGTGTGGGCACTTGTGAATTGAGATCCTGCTTGTAGAAGTCAGGCTATTAACAACCCACAAGGCAGCACCTGGCGGCGCAGGCCCTCCCTCTTGAACATTGCTGCTTGCCTCTCCAGTTATCAGAGCAGTTCCCAGCTCGGGAAGACACAGAACGTTAGCTTCTCCAGAAGGGGAGGCAGAGGAAGAATCATTTCTTCAGCTCCGAATGGCCAGAGCCCAGTGAGGGTGTGTCGGCATCCTCATAATCGTCTGCAGTACTCTGGGTTAGTCAGGGCAGTTCTCTCATTGTGCAGGCTCAACTTGCCCCCAATGAAGTCTCACTCTTTTCCTAGGGTAATGGTACTGGCAGCCCCTCCTGGCATACGGGGTTGCAAAGGTACTAGGTAAATTAGGCACAGACTCATCCGGTGTAAATGCCTCCTTCACAGCGGTTATGTGTCTCAGCGCTCCTTCAGTGGCAACTTTACGGGTGGACCCTCCTGGTATAAGGGGTCACCTCAGCGCAGCACTAAACACAGAGGCTCAGTCCACAGGAGCCCTCTCCTGGTATACAGGGGCTCCAAACCGACACTGCATACTTTCAATGACCAGACTGGTGTACAGCTATTCCTTCACACCTCACTCAGGAAGTCCTCTCAGCGGGGCTCCCCACTGCACCTTGCTCCCTTAAATGCTCTCCTCTTTCTTACAGAGCACACTGGTCTTGGGAAGCAGGCAGGCACTGGTGCTTTAGGCGTCAGGGCAGGTAGTCTTGGGTTTCCTGGGTGATGTCCCTACACCTAGCAGGGAAACTAGCAAGAGCCCTAGTCCTGGTCATAGGAGTCTTGCAGAGCTTCTCTTTCTCACACAGCCCGTCTGGCTGCTTGGCAGATGACAAATTTTGGGGTCTCAATCTCCCCTTCTTATAGCCCATTTTCAGACACCAAAATGTGATTTAGGGTCAGAGTCTTTGAAGTTGTATTTTGGAGTTTTGCTTCTTTTGAAGTGTCCACTTCTCTTTTTCTTCTTTCCCCTTGAAAGGATGTATGTCACAGCAAGCAAGATTCGGAAGCTGATTGACCCTCACAATTCAAGGGAGTGACCAGAGTGCACACCTGTATGTTAGCCACATTGATATGTGCATCAAAAGGCTAATCTTAGGCTCCCAGCCTTACTCTTTATGATTCACTTATCAACCCCATTGCCTTCATGAGATTTCTCCAGGCCCCTTCCTTGTGATCTATCACTGAATCAAAGACCAAGCTTTTGAAGTGTAAAGGGTGAGTCTCTTCCTCCTTTCCTCCAGAGTATCCCAACCAGATCACAGGAATGCAGCAATACATAAGTCGGTTTGGTGACATTCCTCTCCGCCTCATGTCTTCACCAGGCAGGCATGGGCTTCCAAACAGTGAACCCATGGTCCTTCATATAATATATTAATGCAGGCATACTTACTCAGTGTACATTCATGCCACACTTACTTCCAGCACTGTTACCTCCATACATTGTACCATTACGAGTACTTATACATCCAGCACATGCATTCAGTCTGCACTCACTGTTCATCTCTGAAGCTTTTCTATACTCTGCAAGGTGTGCTATTTGCAAACACTCACACTGCCCGCACACACACTCGCCATATGCGTGCTGCACAACACTTCACCTTTCAAGTATTGTACTTCAAGAAAGCACAAATACAACCAGCAATGCTTTCATTGCACATGCACAGCACTGCACAGCACTACATCTCTCATGTAATGTATTCCTTACAGGAATACATACATCCAGTTTTTGCACTATTCACACATGCACTGTTCAGTACTTCTCTATCCCTGTACTGTACCCTTCCCAGGCACACATACATCCAGTGTAGAGTCACTACTCCTGCACTGCGCAGCACTCCACATCAGCCTGTAGGACAAGGGTGAGTTAAGCACACAGCAGTGGAAACTTTTTTAAAAAGTGAGCGAGCTTGTAGGTCTCACTCCAGTGACACAGGGTAAAAGTTCCTGTTCACTGCAAATGAAAACTACACGGTATGCTGCCACAACAGTGCTTGTGCTGCTAAACTCCTGGTTAAGGAGGTAGCATTCCACCACTATGAGAGTCGAGCTTTGGGCGCCCCTTCCGGTCCAACAAGACTGCGATCCTTGAGACAGGTGCATGATCTATGTTTACCTATGACAAAAAATCAGCAGTAGGGCACCAGACAACAGTACAGTTAGGCAGTCAGGGCAGGGGAGCAAAGGATGTTTCCTTCTCAACAGTCAGGAACCAGGAACCACTGGCTTTACAGGTGGTGCTAGTATCACAGTCTACAGTTGCTTGCCAGGATTTGAGTATGTGTACCAGGCAGCATATATTGTGGGTACAGCATTTAGAATCAGAAACAAAAACATGACAAAAGCATACCTCCTACATAACAATTCTAGCACTTAGCTATGGTTGAATCTCCAAAGTGTACCAAAGACAAAATGTGATGGACACACAAAACAAAAATGGCAGAAGTCCCCATTCTATCATGTCCTCAGAAGCAGACTCATGCAAGGTCATTTTTTGAGGCTCAGCTGGGGAAGTGCAAAAAGCAGAGCAGGAGCGGAGAAATTCCCTGGATGTGCCACTACATCAGAAGGAATACCATTATTATGCATAGGTAGCGTCAGAGCCTAATCAATGATGCCCATACCTTCCGTCTGACAGGAGCGAGGCGGTGCTGTCATGAAGCACTCTGGCTGCGATGGAATTTGTCCTGCTGATCATTTAATCTGTAATCACTTGTTCGTATGTGGCTATTGTGTACATTTCCTGCACCCAGGATAGTATACCCTGGCTGTGGGGGGGTTCTCCAGAGTTGAAGTATGCATAGTTTGGCAGCTGCAAGAGTGGTCCCAGACCATTCAATCATAAGTTGAGTGACCTCCAAATAGTCTGCTATGTCATGTAGAAGCACTCCCTGGCTCGAACGTGGGCCAAGGGTTCCCAAAATATGAGTCATGTATTGCCAAGCTCTCTCCCCAGTAATGCGTTAGGATCAGGTATTCCCAAAGAAAGTGTACAGTGTCATTCCCTGGGTTGCACCTAGCAGTAGCCCTGTGTCATGTAGTATTTTTGTGGTCCAATGCCACCTGTGGAGGATCTTAAAATAGCTAAGTTTGAGGCACTCTTCCAGCAGAGCCTTATCAAGGGTGGACATTAGATCAGCCCAGTCCTCATCAGAATAGTGAAGTTGAAGTCAGTCGGACCACCAATTCTTAAGAAAAGTTGACGTAGAGTTGCAAAATACCTTGCCGTGAGTGTCTTTTAAAGCCAGCATTTCATGATTCAATAATGGAGTAGCGTTCTTACATAGGAGATAGTGATCGGGAAACAAATGTCAGTTTGAGTTTCCCACTACTTGAGCCTACTTCAACTAACTCTTGTCCTAAGACTCTTCCACTTTCGTCCATTGTGATGATGCTACTGGCTTTTTGGAACAAATCCTTACAAAGGTGTGGCTTCCCAAATATAATTTTTGTTAGAGGTGAAACATTCTTGGAGGCCTTTGTTCCGTGAAAATTTTGCGCTCCTTCAGTAACTGCCTAAGAGCATGAGTCTCAATAACAAAATCTCGTACAAATTTTGAATAAAACTCAGTGAGACCCAGGAAGATCTCTCATCATCTTTAGAAGTAGGTTCAGGTGCATTCAATATTGCCTAAACTAATTCCTTCCTAAGCAACACACTGCTCTTACCTTGTGACTCAAGTACGTTACTGACCTACCGGCAAACTTACAGATCTTCAATTCTGCAGTCAAACTATTGGCCTCATGAATTACCAACACGTACCACAATCCTTGCAACGTTCTAATCTATTCCTACTCATAACTAAAATGTCATACAAACATTGCCAGCCCTTGAAAGACTGGTACATTGAAGGCTGAAATACTGCAGTAGGTGATGCAAGGTTAAAAGGCATATGCTTGAACTGGTAACCCCTAAAGGAAGTGATTAAAGTGGTGAGATTGGTGGTATAGAGATTTAAGGGAATGTGGTAAAATATAGATGCCTGTTCAATTGATGAGAGTCACTTGACCTCTTTAGTCATAGCTAAAAGCTCACACATCCTTTGTAATGAAAATGTATCAACTAAGATGCTCTTAATTAAATCTCTAAGGTCTACACATTACCTTATCTTTCTATTAGCCCACCTAGACACAACCACATGGACCAACCACTCTGTAATCTCAATGATTTGAAAACACCCTCATTCACTATTACATCCTCTCCCTTATTCTTAATTCCAATGGGGGTGTTTCTGACTTCAGCATAATATAACATGAGCAAGTGTTGATTTCACTCAACAAAACAGTTACTTGGGATGTGCTGTTTTTAATCCTCAGCTTTGTTAGCTTCAATTCAGCCATCTACTCAGTTCAGTGCAATCTCATGTCAGGCCTCCTAATTATGATATGAGTTCTTAAATGTGTTCCTTTAATATCTTGTGTGCAGGAAGATGTTCTTAAAGACTGAGGCCCAATTTTTATATGTTTAATTGTAAATGGATATCTTTATAAATGTTGTACCACCTAACACAAAAACCGTATTGCTAAAAGGATTTCCATCTTCAGACAAATGTGAAGTGCTTATATTGACCCAACAAAGACACAACCTAATATGTCTGCACTGAAACCATTACATGACTAATTCATCTCTTCAAAACTCTTCACTACAGGCCTTAACGAACTGTACCGGAGGTCATGGATTTCCAGACACAACTGTCAGATTTTACAGAAAGAAGGTTTGTGAAAGTGGCAAAAACAGAAATATCCAAAAGAAACTGGCTCGCACATCTCACAACCTCACATTCAGCATAGTTAATTAAGGGACATTTTCTGCTGGTTGGGCACCTTTTGGATTTCATTTTCTTAATAATGCAAGTGGCTCAAAAAGTAAATCTAACTTTGTTGGGTCTCACTGGATGAAGTATAGGGACCCAAGTTAATATTTGCACCCGAAAAGAAAAATGTGGGCTGCTGTTAATTTGTCATTGATGGAAAAATTGCCACCTCTGCCATATTAATGCATGGTGATGATAATTCTAATTGTGATAATGCTTCTTTCCCATGATATCACCAAGGCAGAATGTGTTGCTCCTGCTATGAGACAGCAGATTTTACAATAGGGAGCAGGTCCTTATCTGGTGGTTAATTTGAAGATAACTATGCTCACCATGCTGGGCCCACCACACCATTCTGAATGCATGCAGTTATTTCTATATTTCCTATCACTAAGACCAAATGGAAACATCTGAAAGAGACTCTTTGTAGATGATTTAATGTTCAGCAGCAACTTGGAATCACCAATTTGCAGACTGTCAGACCTAATATCCTTGGCATAGTATTCCCCCAAACATTCTGCCTTCACCCCTCCTATTTTGCTGAATTTGTTTTTGTTGACTTCAGTACTCTATGCACTTTACCACTGCTAATCAGTGCTAAAGTGCTTGTGCCCTCTCCTTAAAACATGCAGCACTCCATGTGTCACTCACTTAAGTAGGACTTTAAAACATGTCTCAGTCCTGCAGCATATAGTGCAGTTTTTAACTGCCATATCGACCAGTCAAAATATACCTTTTCCCAGACCTGAACCTTCCCTTTTAATAATTTTAGGTCACCTCCTAAGGTAGGCCCTAAAAGTAGGGGTGGGTGAAATATTTCATTTGGCCTGTAGAATTGGCATAATATGGTGAATTCCAGTCAGATTCCACCAATTGCCGCATCTGGGAATTTTTTCCAGGAAGGGTCCAGAAATGAGAGCGAGATTTAGAATCCCCTAGACCCATTTTCTAACAATGTGTCTGAGTGGACTCAACACGTTTGTCTCAAAGAGTCTTTTTCTCTTTTTGTTAAGTAAAAAGGATAGTGATCCTTTTCACCACTAAGCATGAAAACTATTCACAGGAAGACTATCGCATGAGATGGGGTGCGAATAAACACAACAGTACTCTATTTTTTGACATAATTAATTTTCTCTTTTCAACTAAGCCCCTCAAGTATGGTCTGTATGATAATGTGCATGTTTTTTACTTAATTCACTGAATTAGCAAAAGGTATTGGATATCACGCTGGGAATATAAGGTCCTGAAGAAAGCCTAGCGACCCTTCGGGGCAACACATTGGCTGAAACATGTCGACCTAAATCGACATCTGAGAACATTAGATCCTGAGAGCATGGAACTTTTTTAACCTATCCCCTTATTCCTATACTATTAAGCTTTCACGATTAGGAGGTTATTTTAATTCACCTACACCCCCTGCTTTCACTCTCTGCTACAACACTAAGAACTTCGCCACATTCAGTGTTTGGGTGAGGGTCCAATGATGAAGCATGCCACGGGTGGTGTCACCGGGCCCTTGTCCGCTGCTTTGCGCATGTTACTACACAAGTTTATTTTGCAAATATCTCTTTTGCCGTTTTCACATGAGAACCGATTGCTGTGTTTACACTCTGCAGGTACCTGGGATTTAGTCTGAACATTATGTGCAAGGTCAAACAACAATACCCCTTGTTATTCTGTTCTGGTCAGGCCCTAGCATCTAGATAAAACATACCAATGCAGCTGGTGTTTGGGAATACGTACTTTGGTCTTATTGGTATACACAAATAGGTAGCACACACTTAGAGAGGGACCTTTCCAGAAAGAAGAGCGAGACAGCACCTATGATGTAGATCTACCATTTATAGACTGAGGTACGGGGTCTGCAGATAACGCCCATAGATCTTCTAACATATAATCATTCTGCTTCTATACAAGGGGAGGGAGGTAAGGCTATATTGTCTTTTCATAATGACTGCTCCGTTCATGATTTACAGACTAATTGCTATGCTTACCATCTTTGTGTTATGCATTGTCTTGCTTATTGTGGCACGTATACTGCACATTAGAGCATGTTTGTTAAAATAAATATTTTAAACATATTCGTGACTCTGTCAGATCTTATTGTGGACAAGTACAAGAGAGCGAGCAAAAGGGTGTGTCTTGCAACCGCGATTCCTGAGAGAGTCAGGAGTATTGTGTTCTGGGTTGTCTAATCATTTGTTTCTCTGTGAGTGAGTAGGAGAGCAAGTGAGACACTGTAGCTAGTCAGTCCTGGGCTCATGGGTACTAAGGTGGTAGGATGACCCAGTCCATATACACTAAGGTCCCATAATCCTGCGCATAGTTCTGTGTTTGTGCAGAATCCCTGCAACACGGCACCGCCAACGTTTGGTGTGGTACTTATTCACGAGATCCCTGAGTAGCACTTGTGCTTGTCCACAATACCCTCTCACCAGTTCCCGGAGACGTCCGTGGTGAGGGGGCTTAGCCTCCTGCATTTGTTGGATACACCTAATTCTGTAGGTTATTCAAGCTTGAAGTTTAAAAGGTTTTTCGACCCGTTTGCGCTACCATTATATAGGCACTTTACGTTTTTACAAGGCACAACCAGTCACCATCCCGGCACATAACCGGGTGGCGGTTACAGCTTACTTGACTCAGCATGGGGTCTACCTTTATTTTCGTGGTTGAGGTGGATCCTGCATACCGCTTGGAAGTTTATTATTCTTGGGTTACATTTCTTGCAGTAGATGCGAATGATACTGTGTTTCACGCTTATCCAGCCGCTGCTCCTCCAGCAGCGTATCGTCCTTATGCATTAATTAAAGTTTTGTTGACATCCTGGGAGCACACTATTCGGTTTAATGGCGCTCTTCCTCACACAGTCTCTTTTGTTCGAATAGGCCCCTTGCCTATCGATGGGGCTACTTGGCCTGTTTTAGCTGGTTTTACACCACATCCCAATTATCTCAATGTTACTATAGTGGAGCTATGTTTACTATATACACAATTAGTTCATCTTCATAGACGAGTCATGCAATTTATGTCTCGTGCACTTCAAGCGGCTCTGGCTGGAGCTGCTCCTCCGGCACCAGGTTGGGGCAGAGGACTTGTGATTAGTCCCGTCATGATTAACTCTGTGATGGGAAAACGTCCTCAAAATCATGAGGACTTACCATTTTTGATCGCACAAAAAATGGAGCAGCTTGAGGCTGTTTTTCCACATACTTCTCCTGTTGAGAAACACAGGATCCTTACAATGTGTTTTCCAAGTGGTCTGATTTCTCCTTTAGCGGACTGCACCACCTGGGGGACGGTGTTTGCCGCAGTTTATACACTGTGCTTTTGCACCCCCTCCATGAGCGTTCTGCCGAGCATTCTGAAAAAGCTACAGGATGAACACGGGGTGGACCAGCCCTGGATTTCGGGATGAAGTTAGTGGGCATGCTCCCAATTGTCTCCGAAATGATTCTGGCCAACATTAAAGGTGAAGCAGTTTGCTTGCGGGTACGCCAACGCCTGGCGGCAGTGGCAGACGTAGATCAGGAGCAACAATTGCCGATTATTATTGCAGATGTGTATACATCCTTGGGTCACAATAGCTTAGGGATTCGACCATTTGCACAGGCACAAAGTAAACCTCCTCCTGACAAGGAGGGTCATCCAGTCTTTACTAAGAAGGCTTGAAATAAAAATGCGCGGCAGCAACAACAGAAGCCAAGTTCTTGTGCTGGTTCGCCTCCACCTGATGCTTCTGATTGTAGATATGATTTGCGTGACGCTCTAAAATTAAGATACTGAGAGGTTTCAGGTTCCAGATCCTTGTTCTCCTCATTCCTCTCAGGAATCGTCGGATCAACAATTCGGCAGAGGAGGGCGACAGGATCGCAGACAAGGTGAGTCTACGCAGCCGAGACGTGACCGGCAGTGCCAGTTTGACGTAAAAGTCAAGTCCGAGGAACCACCTCAATATCGAGCCCCATTTCAGAAGAAAAAAGTTGCTGCTTTGACTGCAAAGTATTTGTCAGACGGTGAGAACCCTCCTCCTCGACAGGAGTTGGGCGGTAACCCTCCTCGACAGCGCGGTGGAGGTTACCATTGTGCGGCAGACACTCCACCAGTGTCTGGAGGCAAAAGCAACGGACACTTTTATTACTGTTGAAACAGCTAACACTTGTGTTGCTCCTCCTGATAGGCTTTATGAAGTGAGTCTCCATATTGAAGATGATACTAAACACACTGTTAAAGCAGTCCTTTGGGACAATCTACGTCTTCTTATGATATTTTGCTGGCTGAGGTTGATTGGCCTCCCCCCTTTGTCCTCGCTTCCTCTAGGGAAGAGGAGGTTATTCTACCACGTTTTTCACAATATGTCCGGAAGGAGACTAAAAATGATTACGCTTCGGAGTGGGCCTTAGCTTTAGCTCCTGCATTATATCGCAATCAGGCTGGTTGGGACAAGGATTTGCCAGTGCATGCTATTCCTTTGCATTCTACACCACAGCCCCAAACGCAGTATCCAATCAAACATGTCCGTAGGTGGCATTTTAACTCAATTGGAATATCATGGCGTGATTGAACCCTGTGTTTTGTCAATGAATAATCCTCTTTTTCCGATATTGAAACCGGATGGTTCATATCATATAGTTTTAGACTATAGACACTTGAACAGTCATGTGCGTACCTTTGCAGTTCAGAACACACATAGCTCTGCGGTAGTATATAAAATTTTTCGAAAGAAATATAAAACCACGTTGGATATTTCAAATGGATTTTTCAGTCACACATTGGTTCCTGAAAGCCGTGACTTGACTGTATCCAGCGCTCTAGGCAATCAGAGACGATATGCATGATTGCCTATGGGATATAAGAATAGCCCAGGAGTGTTTGCGGCACACATTGTGTTGATCTTACATGACATTGACCCTGATGCCTTTTCATACGTCGATGACATTTACTTGACGGATGATGAAATGGATCCGCATTTTATGCGTGTGGATCGCATTATCACCCATTTTGCGACATTAGGTTACAAATTCAATTTTGCGAAGTTGCATAATACCTTTTTGGCAGTCCTTTTCTTGGTTATGAACTGAATAATGAAGGTGGGGTTGGCCCACCATTTTTTTGAGAAATGTGCTCAATTGCAAGCTCCATCTACCCTCAAAAAGTTACAGTCTTTGCTGGTTTCCTGAATTTCGGCAGAACCTACATTCCTGATTATGCCCAGCGTATCAAACCGCTATACGCATTGATACAACCTTCTTTTTCCTCTTCCAGTTGGCTTCCGGAACATATTGCAGTACTTGGGTCTTTGCAGTCTGATCTGCTCGTGACTCAATTCTTGTTAACTAGAGATAACACAACTAATTTAGTCATAAGAATTGTACCATGAGCGTTAGGATTAACTTACGTGACTTCCAATGAAGGGGACACAGTTCCCATTGCTTATTAATCGCATTTGTATACTCCAGCTGAGATGCGTTTTTCCTTCGACATAAAAAATGTTGACAGCAGTGCAGATGTCGATTCTAAAGGAACGTTCACTGGCTCAAGGTAAACGCATTTTCATGGTCTCGCCGGTAACAGCCTTAGAGGCTGTCACTGAGGCGAGTGTACCTAATTCTAAAGCTCTGCATCCCCGTTGGATACAATGGGCTAGTTCATTGATGTCGGCTGATGTCAACTTTATCTTTGATCCTTCTTTGCAGACACTGGAATTTTTACAATATGAACATGATCCTCCTTCTCCTTTATCACTACTCCCTCTTGATCAGTACAAATGTATTATTTACACTGATGGATCTGCACAGTCCGCCATTGGTTCTAAACATGCTTATTCAGCAGCATGCGAGATTGTGACTGGTGAATTTAAGTCCTCCCTGTTTCACACACAATTCTTTGGGGATTGCACGGGGCAATTGGTTTTGGCTCTTGAATTTGCTGATCCTGAAGTGCCTATGCTTGTAGTATGCGATTCCTTTTACTGTGTACAATCCTTTAATTACACCTTGTTCTATTGACAACAAAATGATTTTCGTGATTCTAAAGGTAGCGCAATAAAGCATAAAATGCTTTGCTGCTGACGCATTTTATCCATACATTGGGCCATCAGTCTGTGGAAGCACACGCCGTTGGAAATTCACTGGCCGATAATGCAGCCAAATCCGCAGTAGCCACATGCTCAGTAGCAGCCTTTACTAAGTCAATAACTAAAATTGATGTTGACACTTTGGCGGCTATTGCCGCAACGAAGGAGGGAACGCAATTTCCCCAAGGATTTCCCACACGTTATACTGCCCGATCAAATTCCATTTGTAACCATTCCATCCGTTGGTGATCGTTTGATTCCCAATGAGGACCGCAGACTTTCTTTGATTGTGGCTGCTCATGAAGGCATGGCTTCTGCACATACCGGAGTGTCAGCGACTATTTTGCATTCACAGTAACGTTATTGGTGGCATGGCTTATACCAGCAAACGCGCAAATATGTTCTTTCCTGTGACATTTGTCAACAGAATAAACCTTCTGCAATTTCACAGCCACCTCATACTCAGCTTCACATTTCAAATCAACCATTATGGTGGTATTTATCTTGATCACTGCGGTCATCTAACATCTGACAATTCTTAACAATATATTTTGGTTGCAGTTGATTTGTGCACTAGATTTCTTTGGGTTTGGCCGCAACGCAGTGCTGACACTCAAACTGTTATAAAAGATTTGCACGTCTTTATAGGGACATTTATCCAGTGGCACCTACCATTCAGACCAAGGCCCGGCTTTTGCCTCCAAGGCTTACCGGGATGCAATGAAGTCTTTAGGGGTGCAGGTGCAATTCTCGTCTCCATTTCGGCCGGAGGGCAATTCAGATGTGGAGCGGATGAACTGTGACTTAAAGCAATGTTTAACCGCAAGGGTATTAGGTACGGGTCGGACTGGTTAACTTGTCATAGGGTTTCTGCACATACAGAGCTATGCACAGGATAATAGGACCTCGGAATATAGTGGTGAGCCAACCATAAACCTTAGCACCCAAAACCCCAACCCAACTAGCCTTAGCGTCCCATTGGCACCAATGTACCAATGCTTAGACAACCCAGAACACGGTATCTCTCTCTCAGGACTCGCAGAGGCAAGAACACTCTTTCGTTACATTCGTACCTGTCCACAACATGCGTATGAAGAGACACTGTATAGGTTAAAATGTTTATTTCAACTTACGTGCTCTAAGGTACAGTACACGTGTCAGTACTAGTAGCATAATACATAAGAACAATATAATCAGCATAGTTACTACTCCATAAAATACGAACGGGGAAAGCATCTCATAAAGCAGTGGATATATGTCTAACTAACATTACCACCCTCCCCGTGCTGGAAGCCAGTTTATTATAATAATAGAAGACCTTTGGGCTTTGACTAGCGAACCCCCATACCTCAGCCTCTTGATGCAAAACTACATCAGCAAACAATCACAGCTCTTCTCACTGGAAAGGTCGTCTCCAAGTGCTATATTAGAACAAGCGATCGCATTATTAAAAGCACACTAATTTCTCAATGGCAGCTGTACATGTGTTATGTCTAGGTGCGAGGGACGGGCCAAATCAGTAGGAACCAGGGAGTTGTTATTCGACCTTGTAACTGTTGATCAGACTGAGCCCAAAAGGGAACAGGAGAAAAGGTGAGAAACAGAATATGCAGACTGTTGTAGAATAACTTGGCAATAACAGAGGGCGACAGGACAACATCCAATAATAACGTGCGCAAGAGTCATCATGGCAGCCAGACCTGCGGTAACATAGCCAGACCGGCCAGGAGGCCATGAGCCACAAGACACCCTCCCCTGGACAGTCCATCGGCCGAAACAAAAACGAAGACAGAGTTCCAAACACCTGAGCAGAATTGAGGCTGCCTACTGAGAACTAACGGCTAGTCAATCAATCCAAAAATGTGAAAGAGCAGAAAAACGCTATACCGTCCAACAGGACATCATTGGAATCGTCAAAAAATGTAGACGCCATCCAGTCCAACAGGTCAAAGCTGCAGGAATGTTCTTCAGAGTATGGAGCATCCAAAAGCAATGCGGGACAGCTTGCGTGATATTCAATGTAACTTTGTTGTAGGAGGTCCTGAGCAGCCGCCCAGATATCCCATTGTGCCAAAATCCCCAGTGCAGCCGCACGCATCATAAAACCAGCAGCGGAACAGTCCCGTTCATGGGCCTCTAAGGGACCCACCAACCGAACAAAATCCGGTACCGACAATGACGAATTGGAGAGGCAATAATCCATGGTCCATGTAAACGGACAGCGGATGCAAGACATCACAGGTTGCACGCAAGTGAAATACGCAAAGCGAAAGGAAAGGGTGTAGGACACACTGATAGTTGCCAAGGGCAGAACATCGAAGCCAACCAGGAGTCGCTCACGGAGCAGCTGGAGGCGTTCGGGATCGAGAAGGGCCCATTGGAGTGCAGCCATTGCGCAGAAAACAGACCAACAGCAAGACACCGGCCGCCAAAGCGAAGATTAATGGGAATCCACCAAAGACGCTAGAAAAGATAGAATGAATGAATGCCGGTATCACACCGAAAATAGTTTGAAAGGTGGACACGAGGCCAGACCCCACAACCTTAAAAAAGTGCACCAGACCCTCAGTGTTTGATGCGTTAAAAATACGATGAATTAACTCCCCAAAATGTTGGGGGAGGTCAGTGTTCAAAAGGGCCTGTATTTCACTGTGGGTGCTCGCCACCTGGAGAATGAATGTCTCCCGGGCGGATGTGAGCATAACCTCCTCATTCAATAATAGGGCCTTTATTCTGCTCAACTTATTGAAATCTGCCTCCATGGTGGGAATGGAAGGCCAAATAGAGCTATCAACGATGTCGTGAGGGGGAGGAAAAAGCACATTCTTGCAGCAGACAACTCTGTGCGAGACTGTAACAATATACGGAATGCCGGCCTGCAGGCCACAACAATTTTCGTTATTTAAAAGCAAATAGCTACCGTTGGTAAGCAAAGTAAAAGTAGGAGAAATAGCAGGAGCAGGAATACCCTTCAGGACACATGCAAGATTTGGAACTGAAACGCTACAAGCCCCATGCAATTTAATATGTTTACAAATAAGCGTAATGACCCACAGTTGAATCACAAGACTCCCCGTGAGAAATACTTCCTTGCCATCTCTAAGGCATTTATACATGAAAGGCAAGGACCAAAGTTCATGCAGGAAAGCACCACCCAAAGGCTGGAAACGGCCCACAGGATAATGCTTCATGCACGAACTGAACTCAAATAGGGAAAAAGGTAAAGCTATAACCCCATGAACTAGCCACACCGCAGAATCTAGTTCCGCTTCAGAGAATGGTAAAGGATCCACTTTTTCAATATGTAACAAAGTGTAAGATGCATCTTTCATGGACATGAACTGCTGTTTGTCAGTCAAATTAAAAGGCAGAAAGAGGGCAGTGGTGTTTAACAAATTCCAAGGAACTTTACCCAACTTAAGAGTTTGCAAAGTCCATGCAAACTGCATCACTGAGCGCAACTGATTCTGACCATGATACAACATAGAGACATCATCTTGTACAATATCAACAACAGAGGATACAATATTGTCTAATGTGTAAATGCGGGATGACAGGGTATTTATACTATTGTCAACAACAGCAAGCACCTTTTCCAAATTGGCTTGGTCTATTTCCCTAAGACGGGAAGCAGCTTCCATTTGTGACAGCTTCCAGAGTTCATTATACGCTTCATAAATGAATCTCTTCGGTCGGGGACCACGAGGTCCCAAGATAAAGCCAGATAGGTCAATAGTGCCTGATAGGAGGGATAAATGGTTCTTAACAGAGTCTAAGGACGAATGTTGTAACCATTGTTTACATAATTTACCAACTGAATACGTGGTCACAGTACGGGTTTCAGTAAATCTTGGATCAGGCTTGTCCTGTATGTAACCAGGAACTGTGCCATGAAAACGAAGTTGGCATGCATTAGATGATATGGGCCATGCCAACCAGGGTGACTGTATTAGTGCAGAAACGTTAAAGGAATTGTTCTGAAACTGAGCCTGTAACGCCATAAGGGACATATTAAAACGCAAACTATCATTTGGAAGACTCGACAAGGATGGGATGTTTGGCGCATTTAGTTGTTTAACGGTAGCCAACCCCCAACACGTGGTCTGATAAATGGAAGCATTTAGAAATAGAATTTGGGCTGGGATAAGGCAAGCGCGGTGCAGGGCCTCAGTGCCCTGCACCTGCCATGGCTTCGAACCCCAAATTGATTTTAAATCCACTGTGTCTTTCCAATATTCATAACCACCCACCGCCAAGGCGCTCAAAAAGGAACCCGAATATAATAATTTAGTATGGGTCAACATTATTTTCTGAGTCAATGGAGTTTTTAATTTAAAATAATATGACCCAGGGTTCGATCGATTAAAATCAGTAAAATAGGTGAATTTATTTCGAAGAGTTTGGGAACTACCTGGTACGGGGTTTGGGCAGTGTTCCCATTGGGTGTAAGTAACAGGGCTGCGTAGTGCACTTGGTTTGTGGAGAAAATAATTTCCCCAATGTTGGTAACAATACAAATCGGCATAATTCGCAGAATTCATATACAAGTCTTCAGCATTAAAAGAGGCATAATATTTTAAATCAGCAAACAATGCTTCAACTGCATGCACATCCCAATCATCAGAATGAATATTACTTTTTACTACATCACCCATCGAAACTCGAAGGACATTTGGTACATTAATAATTTCTGTCGGGCCATGTATTTGAAAGTTTACCGCATCCCATACTATGCCATCAGCAACTGGAAACGCTGAAATGTTCACAAATGTGTGGTCACGCTTCATGATGTGTGAAGAGGAATGTGGAGCCAAAGTTCCAGCAACACTGTTCACAGCAGAGCGTTCAGGTAAATAGTGACCATTGATGAGTAGAAAAAACACTGTGACAAAGCCAATGGACATGAACAAAAAACCAAGAAAAGTACCATCCAAATATATGTCCAAGGTGGAATCAAAAATTGTCTCTAAACCAAGATACATAAAGACTAAACTTGGACGGGACTTGTGATGAGTTGGAATCTGAATCAAAAGAATAACGTGTCTGGCTCAGTGGCGTTGTTGGTTGGTGTGCCACCGACTCTGTGGCGGGATAAGTATATTCGTCCTCGTCTATGCAGGGGGTTCAAATATATTTTCAGGCAAATCAACCATCTCCATGGTAACATCAGTGACTGTTCGTGCAGGCGTACCTCGAACGCTTGTCCGATAAATGGCAGGACAAGAGACCGCTGGTGTGACACTATTTAAGATCGGCCAGATGTTGTAGCTTGACATTTTCCACTGAGATGTATCTGTTTTCCTTGCGACCGGGAAGTGGTGGTAAGATGACTGTACGTGTTCCCTTCAAGCCCAGCACTGGAACCGGTGCACGAAAAGAGGGGCCGAATTCTTTTTTGTTCTCCACCTTCTCTCGTACCAGGTCGCCAATCTTCGGAAGCCAACCGGCAACCGGAATCTGCAAAGCAGGGTCTGTGGCCGAAGGCAAATGTGCAATTGCTAGTTTGTCTCGGGCTTCTTGTAAGTCCTGTAACATAGTAGAATGATTATCTACATCAAACTTGGCGGATTGCGCCGCCATGTCTAGACCATCAAGGTCAGGCACAAACATTCGTATGCCAAAGAGCATTTCGTAAGGGGTCCGCCCACCCAGAGGCCTTCTCGGGAGATTATTAAGTGCACGTTGAACAGTATACAAGTGGGCCAGCCAGTTCCTGCCAGTACCTATAACTCTAGCTGTCAAGGATTGCTTTAAGTCACGGTTCATTCGTTCAACGATAGAGTTGCCCTCAGGCCTATACGGAGACGAAAATTTCACCCGCACCCCTAAGGAGCCCATTGCGTCCTTGTAAGCCTTAGAGGCAAACGCCGGACCTTGGTCAGAATGGAAGGTGCCGCATGCAAAAATTCCCACAAAGACTCGCAAATCCCTAATGACATTTCGTGCGTCAGCACTCCGTTGTGGCCAGACCCAGATGAACCGTGTGCACGAGTCCACTGCCACTAAGATATATTTATAGGCAGTGTCTGAAGAAAATGGACAGCAGTGATCCAAGTAAACACACCCAAAGGGTCTGTTCGAAATCGCAAGCGAGGTCTGCGGTGGTCTTGTGACTGTTGAAGGCTTGATCTGTTGACAAACGTCACAGGAAAGCACATAAGTACGTGTATCTTTGTATAAACCACGCCACCAGTAACGCTGCTGCAAAATGGAAATTGTCGCAGACACACCAGCATGCGCCGAGCCATGCCTTCGTGTGCTGCTGCCATCAAGGAAAGTCATGCGGTCCGCGTTGGGGATCAGCCGAACCCCAACGTTAGGTATTGTTACATAAGGAGCCTGATCGGGACCTATCTGGTAAGAATATTTAGAAGGAAACCTCTAGGGTAATTAATGCCTTCTTTTGTTGCAGCAATAGCTGCCAAGATATCAGTGTCTATTCTAGACATGGATCTAGTAACTGCTGCTACTGAACACGCGTGTACTGCTGATCTGGCAGCTTCATCTGCCAGACTGTTACCAACAGCGTGTGCGCCCACTCGCTGATGGCCTAGGGTGTGAACCACCTGTGTGAGTGGCAGACGTCTTTGTAAATCTGCCACCCTAACCCAAAGCATTTTATGCTTGATTGTGTTGCCTTTAGCGTCTCTATAGTCGTTTTGCGACCAAAAGAACAGATTGTCATTGTATGATTGAACACAGTAATAAGAATCGCACACGATTAAAGTGGTCACATCAGGATTTACGAACTCAAGCGCAAGCATCAAGGCACGCAACTTGGCCAGTTGTGCGGTACTGTCCCCGAGTGCCTGTGTATGCACCACAGTGGATTTGAACTTTCCGTTCACAAACGTACCTGCAACAATAGCACATGCGTCTGAATAAGCATGCTTGGAACCCGTGGCCGGTTGTGCCGAACCATCGGTGTAGATCACACAGTCGTAATCCTCAAGCGGCAATAAGGACAAAGGAGGAGGATGAATGAATTCATACTGTAAAAACTCCTGAGTCTGGAGAGAAGAGTCGAAAATGAAAGTGACATCCGGAGATGTCAACGATGTTGCCCATTGAATCCAACGGGGGTGCAAAGCTTTAGAGTTCGGAACACTTGCTTTAGTCACTGCCTCTAGGGCAGGATAGGGTGTCACCACCAGAATGCGTTTTCCCTGTGCCAGTGCGCGCTCCTTCAGGATCGCCATTTGCACTGCTGTTAGCACTTTCTCCACAGATGAGAACCGCATTTCTGCAGAGGTGTATAGATGTGACTTGTATGCGATAGGTACTGTGTCTCCTTCATTAAAGGTTAAATACGTGAAACCCACTGCCCCTGGAATGATTCTAATCACCAAGTTTGTGTGGTTATCACGCGTCAAAAGATATTTAGACTCTAGAAGGTCTGTCTGCAGTGATTGCAGAATGGAGGTATGCTCCGGAAGCCAGCAAGACTTCGAAAAGTAGGCTGTATCAAGGCATACAGTGGCTTGATACGCTGGGCATATTCGGGAATGTATGTACGTCCGAAATTCAGAAAACCCAGCAAAGACTGAAGCTTCTTCAGATTTGTAGGAGGGCACAAAAGTGCACATTTCTCCAGAAAATGGGGGCTAAACCCTTACCTTCATTGTTGAGCTCATAGCCCAAGAACAAAACGGTAAATTCAGCAATATGGGATTTTGCAAAGTTAATTTTGTATCCCTGAACCGCAAATTCAAGAATAATGCGGTCCACTCGCGTCAGATGCGGAAACAATTCATCGTCTGTCAGATAAATGTCATCCACATACGAACAGGCGTCTGGATCTATGCCGTCTAACAAAGAGACAACACGAGCGGCAAACACTCCTGGACTATTTTTGTACCCCATAGGAAGACGCCTGAATTTGAACATTTTACCACCGGAAGTAAAGGCACACCATTGGCCACTCTCCGGGGCTAAGTTGTGCGTGTAGAATCCATTTGAAAGGTCAAGGGTCGTTTTGTATTTTTACGAACAAGACTGTCTACAAGCGCAGAACTATGGGTATTTTGCACCGCAAAGGTCCGACAATGAGAGTTCAAATGCCGGTAATCCAATACTAAACGGTACGATCCATCGGGTTTAGAAACCGCGAAAAGGGGATTGTTCATAGGTGATACACAGGGTTCAATTACTCCCTGATATTCCAACTGTGTCAGAATTTCGGAAACGGGGCCTTTGGCTTCACGTTTTATGGGATATTGGGGTTGTGGCTGCGGCAACGATCGCAAAGGTATTTCATGGGGGGGAGATTCCTCATCCCAACCCACGTGATTGCGGAATAACGCTGGAGCCAGGGACACAGCCCATTCTGCTGCAAGAGCCTTTGCTTTGTCCTTTGGGACATGTCTAGAAAAGCTCGGAACTATTACCTCCTCCCCTTTACGCGCTGTAAGTACGAATGGGGGTGGCCAGTCCGCCTCTGCCAATAAAATATCATATGAAGAGGTCAGATTTTCCCAAAAAATCCCTTTAATTACTCGCTGTATATCACCTTCAATTTGGAGGACTATATTAAATAGTCTATCAGGGGGTGCCACTCTGGTGTCTGCTGTTTCAACAGTAATGAATGTTTCAGTTGCTGTCGCCTCCATATGAGGACATAGCGCCTCCCGCACTATGGTTACTTCTGCGGCGCTGTCTAGGAGGGTTACTGCCCACGTCCAATTCAGGAGTCTCGTTCTCACCGTCTGTGGCATATTTCGCTGTTACAGCGGCAACTTTTTTCTTCTGAAATTGGGGTCGAAAACGTTGAGTGTCTTCTTCTTTTCCTCTGACCTGTTGTCGAGGCTGGTCTCGTCCCTGTGGGGCCTCACGGGCCCTTCCTCTATCCTGGCGGTCTCCTCCACCTGCTTGTGACGAAGTCTGTGCCTGTAAAGAACGAGGAGAACGCGTATCAGGGATCTGAAACCTATCCGGAGACTTAATTCTCGCTCTATCGCGTAAATCATAAGTACGTTCAGAAGAAACTGAAACCGGGGATGCGCCTCGCGATCCCGGCTTTGTCTGTTGCTTACCCTGTTTTTTCAGCCTCCAGCTCTTTTTAGTGAAGACTGGTTTCTCATCTTTCTCAGATTGAGATTTGGTTTGTTGCTGTTGTGGTTGCGATTGTGTTTGCTGTTTTGCAAAAGGCTTGTTACCCAAGCTGTTTCTACCAATAGTTTTGTAAGCCTGGGTAATAATTTTCGGTAATTCGCGAGGCTTGTCCAATTCTGGGACCAAAGCCAAAGCGTTCGCTACTTGAAAGTTCACTGCATCGCCCTTGACATTTGCAAGAATCAGTTCAGCTACTACTTCAAACACTCCCACTAGTCTCATCCCTAATTCCACAGCCGCTTCAGGGCCGTGTTCATCCTGTACTTTTTTAATTACAGAGGGGTGAACTGTCATGGAAGGCGTACCAAAACATTTAGAATATACTGCTGCGAATACCCTACCCCAGTTGTCACAAGCTGTCAACTCGGGAATTAAGTCTTTTGGCAAACTAATCGTCAAAATACGATGTTTATCCACTGGAGATGTATGTGGAAAAACTGCCTCCAACTGATCAAATTTTTCTGCAAGCCAATAAGGAAAATCATCCTTATGTTGTGGACGTTTGCCCATCACAGAATTCACCATGACAGGACTTATGGTTACTCCGGCTGCACCAGCTGGATGGCCTGCAACTCCAGGAGGGGCTCCCTGGATGTTGCCAGTAACATATTGCACTAAGGCTCGATGCACTCGTACCAAAGCCGAATACATGTTGCGCAGTTCCGCGACTGGTATCGTCATATATCGCGGATGTGGGGTGTACCCGGCCAAAACAGGCCAAGTGGCCCCATCAATAGACAAGGGGCCTAAACGAACCGTGGTAGTCAGTTGTGGGAGGGCGCCATTAAACCAAACACGGTGTTGCCAAGCCGTGAGCGGTACCTCAAGACAAGAATAAGGTATATAATTATTAGGAACTGCGGTGGCTGTATATTCATGGAACAAATCGTCAGTCCCATCCACTGCAGGAAAAGTTACCCATGAGTAGAACACCTCAAAATGGTAAGCCGGATCGGCTTGTACCACAAAGATCAGTTCGACTCCAGCATCTGGCACTCCATACACCCGTAAGTGTGTCCGGAGTGCTCCGCGGCTATGCGCCGCAATTTGAACAGCCATTTACGGCTAAAATACTTCGACAAACTAACAGGAGGCAGCACAAGTAGGGTTTTAATCAAGAAAAACCTTTTCTAATCACTTCAAGCTTGAAAGAACCTACAATAACTGTAATATAGGAGGTATCACCATCACACACGCTTCCGGAAGCGTACGTGAGGGTTGTGTGGACAAGCACAAGTACTACTCAAGCGTCTCGCAAGTAAGCTGCCCCACTTGTTGGTTGCGCCATGTCATAGGGTTTCTGCACATACAGAGCTATGCACAGGATAATAGGACCTCGGAATATAGTGGTGAGCCAACCATAAACCTTAGCACCCAAAACCCCAACCCAACTAGCCTTAGCGTCCCATTGGCACCAATGTACCAATGCTTAGACAACCCAGAACACGGTATCTCTCTCTCAGGACTCGCAGAGGCAAGAACACTCTTTCGTTACATTCGTACCTGTCCACAACATGCGTATGAAGAGACACTGTATAGGTTAAAATGTTTATTTCAACTTACGTGCTCTAAGGTACAGTACACGTGTCAGTACTAGTAGCATAATACATAAGAACAATATAATCAGCATAGTTACTACTCCATAAAATACGAACGGGGAAAGCATCTCATAAAGCAGTGGATATATGTCTAACTAACATTACCACCCTACCCGTGCTGGAAGCCAGTTTATTATAATAATAGAAGACCTTTGGGCTTTGACTAGCGAACCCCCATACCTCAGTCTCTTGATGCAAAACTACATCAGCAAACAATCACAGCTCTTCTCACTGGAAAGGTCGTCTCCAAGTGCTATATTAGAACAAGCGATCGCATTATTAAAAGCACACTAATTTCTCAATGGCAGCTGTACATGTGTTATGTCTAGGTGCGAGGGACGGGCCAAATCAGTAGGAACCAGGGAGTTGTTATTCGACCTTGTAACTGTTGATCAGACTGAGCCCAAAAGGGAACAGGAGAAAAGGTGAGAAACAGAATATGCAGACTGTTGTAGAATAACTTGGCAATAACAGAGGGCGACATGACAACATCCAATAATAACGTGCGCAAGAGTCATCATGGCAGCCAGGCCTGCGGTAACGTAGCCAGACCGGCCAGGAGGCCATGAGCCACAAGACAAACTCATCTATATGGAGTCCAACGTGCACTAAATAATCTCCCCAGAAGATCTCTGGGTGGACGGACCCCGTACGAAATGCTCTTTGGCATCAAGATGTTTGTGCCAGACCTTGATGGTCTACACGTTGTGCTGGCTGCCGCAACGTTTGACGTAGATAACCATTGTGCTATGTTGCAGGATCTACAAAAGAATCGTGACGCTCTTGCGAAAACACATTTGCCCTCATCTACAAAGGCAGCAGTGCTGATTCAGAATTTTGTCTGGCTTCCAAAAGTTGGTGATCTGGTCCGAGAGAAGGTGTAGAACAAGAAAGAATTTGGCCCATTGTACCGTGCACCAGATCTGGTCCTTGGTTTAAAAGGCACACGTACTGCGATTTTACCTCCACTGCCTGGTCGCAAGGAGAATTGTTTCCTTTCCAGTGAACATGTCAAGTTGCACCATATGGCCGATACTCAATAGTATGCCTACAAGCATTCCGCGGAGGGACGTTTCCCTTCATCCAATGCATTCTGTTTCCACGAATTCTCCCCAAACACTGGAAGGGGAGATGGAGACTTCAATTGATTTGTTGCCTGATTTGCCTTCTACATCTACAATGGTGGAAAATGAGTATGCTTCCCCACCAGTTGAAATTATAGCTGAAATTCTTGAAAGTTCAATTCATTCCCCTTCCAATGAGGAACAGCCCCCGTTGTTTCTGCTAGGATCCAGTGGTTATTATATGGACATAGATAACTTTTCTTCCTTGTCCTCGTCTGTGGAAGAGCCTCCTACACGGATTTGTGTTTTCATCTCCTGGTTGAAAAGAACTTACCTGATCCCCCCATGGAAATACATCTGGATTGTGTTGTCGATGGTGTTCCTCTTCATGTGGCTAGCTTGGTGACTGTCTTTTTCCTAATAATTAATGGTCACTACTTACCTGAACGCTCTGCTGCAGACTTGGTTGACAGAGTTTTGGCCCCACATACTTTGTCTCACAAAATGAAACGAGATCAAGGTCTAGTTAACATTTCAGCTTTCCCAGTCGCTGATGGCATCATTTGGGATAAAGTACCACTCGATGTCTATGGTCCTACGGAAATCTTGCAAATTCCATACCTCTTCTGAGTTCCTTTGGGTGATGTCGTTTTACCTGGAGTGCACTCTAATGATTGGGATGTCAACGCTGTTTACTCACTGTTTTCTGATTTGTATTATTACACTGTGTTTGATACTGAAGATTTGTATTTAAATTCTGCAAATTATGCTGATTTATTTTGCTACCAACATTATGGCCATCAATTTTTGCACAAGTCTAGTACTCAAAGACCAGATTTTAATTACACACAATGGGAGCATTGTCCTACACCATTTCAGGGAGTTCAATAACACAGAAAAGAAGTTTGCATATTTTTCTGGTTACAATCTAACAGACCCAGTATTGTATTTTTATAAATAAAATGTGCCCACCCGCAACAAATACATGCTTACCCAAACTAAATTGGTAAATTCCTTGTCCTTCATGACCCAATTGTCCCTGAAGGGTTATGATTATTAGAAGGACACAATTAACCTAAAGTCCATTTGGGGGACAAAAGTTGGTAAGTCCAGGGTATTGATTCCTTGTATCGTGCATGTTTAATAGAGTCTCAACTTATCTTTTTGAATCAGACGGTTCAGCAAACTACCTGTTTTGGTTTGGATACTGCTAAACATTTAAATACTCCATCAATTCCGTCCTTGGCTGACTATGACACATGGCGTACACATACCAACTACACGATTGAGGACTTGAGTGTTATGTTTCAAAATGGTACTCTGAATTCATCTAGTATTGACTAAGAACTCTGCTTACAGATACGTTGAGTCCACCCAGACACATTCAGGGTTTGGGTGAGGGTCCAATGATGAAGCATGCCCCGGGTGGTACCTGTGGGTGAAGACCCTAATAATATGTGTCCCGGCTTGTTATCTGGAATTGTGGCTTGGACGTAGGGGACTCGGAGAGCCCATGGACAAGCAATTACGGGGCGCTCCCAAAGCATTAACCCCCTTTGCTTGGTTGGCAAAACAGCGCTCATTGGGAGCAGAAATCTGTCCCGCTGGTGAATTGTACCATAACAGTGCATGCTGTGTATAGGAGCCTTTATTACAGGACTACAGCAAAGCAACCATTAGGGACACGCTTCACTCCCGCCAATGGGAGAGCCAATATGATACTTAAAGGAGGGAGGTGGGACAACCCTGAGCTACCGGCATCTGAAGAAGGCGAGTGTCGCCGAAATGCATCGTGCCTAAATAGCTGTGATTAAAATGGTCTCCCAGAAATTCCCCGCTGTGTCCTCTTGATTGCCCAGCAGTGGAGCGTTCTTTTCTGTGATATTTTGCGCGTGTTGCCAGTTACGCGCCAAAGAGGACCCGTCCAGCAAGAGGCCTGAGGTAAAGCTGGCAACCAGGCAGTTTGACTTTCAAGGTATTGAAAACCACAGGCCCGCCTCAAGATCAGGCCAGGCAAGTGGCCACTGCCAGCTGACAGTCCGTGACTTCACGGAGGATCGTAGTGACTGCATCGTCGATTCATGGCCCGGCTTGTTATCTGGAACTGTGGCTTGGACGTAGGGGACTCGGGGAGCCCATGGACACGCAATTACGGGGCACTCCCAAAGCATTAACCCCCCTCGCTTGGTTGGCAAAGCAGCGCTCATTGAGAGCAGAAATCTGTCCCGCTGGTGGAATTTACTATAACAGTGCATGCTGGGTATAGGAGACTTTATTACAGGACTACAGCAAAGCAACCATTAGGGACACGCGTCACTCCCGCCAATGGGAGAGCCAATATGATACTTAAAGGAGGGAGGTGGGACAACCCTGAGCTACTGGCATCTGAAGAAGGCGAGTGTCGCCGAAATGCATCGTGCCTAAATAGCTGTGATTAAAATGGTCTCCCAGAAATTCCCCGCTGTGTCCTCTTGATTGCCCAGCAGTGGAGCAGTCTTTTCTGTGATATATATATATATATATATATATATATATATATATATATATATATATATATATATATATATATATATATATATATATATATTCACTGAAAAAACCATAGGTTTTAGGGACAGTTATAGTTAGTTGGGCATTGCACTCGTACAAAACCCGTGAAATTCCCCCGTTATAGTTAGTTCAGCTAACTATAACTCGCGCCCCGCAATGCACCGCTGATGACGTCACATATTACATCACTCATGACATGGTCAGTGACATCACTGATGACATCACTGATGACATCTCAAATGACATCACTGATGACATCATCCAGTGACTGTGTGTTTCTGTAAAGTTTACATATGTTTAATATATATAGGGAAAGGCGTATTGAAGAATGAGTGGGTGTATAAGTGTCTGTATGGATGATTTAGTAGGTGCGTGACTAACTCTATAAGTGAGTGATTAAACGTATCTTACTGAATGCATGGGTTAGTGACTAAACTGGGTGAATGTCTGTATCCGTCTGTCTGTTGCTGTGTAAGTGGCTGCATGTGTTTGTGAATAGCTAAATGAGTGTCTATATGAGTTATTGATTGGTTGTCTGAGTATCTTTATGGGTGCCTGAGTGTTTGTGTGGGTGGGGTGTGTGCGACTCTGTGCATAGATGTGTGAGTGGGTGATTCACTGGGTGGATGGTTTCAAGAGTGCATCTGTGATAGACTGTATGGGTGGGTAAGTGTGTGTAAGAGTGTGTTAGTGACTGAATGTATGTCCCAGTGGTACATGTGTGAGTAACTACTTATGTGAAAGGCAGTATTTATGTGTGTTGGAGTATATAAATAGCTATAAGCGAGAGTGTGTGATTGTGAGAGTGACTGTAAGGATGAGTGTATGCTTGTATCAGTGATTGTATAAGAGCGTAAGAATGTGCTAGTATTTGTATGAGTAAGTGAGCTGGTGTGTGTATAACTGTATAGGTGAGTAAATGGCAGTGTGTTTAATTATTTGCATGACTGACTAGGTGTGTGAGTACCTCTATGGATGAGTGGCAGTGTTTGAGTGTCTATATAGGAGTATGAGTGCATATGATAGTCCTGTACTGAGTGACCGTAAGTATGAGTGACTGTACGGATGAGTATGTGGATGTGTGTGCAGACCTAAGAATCAGTGAGTGGGTATGTAGTTATTGGTGTTGGAGTGTCTATGGTTTTGCGAATGGCAGTCTGTAATTTAGAGTGGGTGTATCAAAGGTTATATTAGGGTGTGAGGAGGTGTATCAGATTATCACGTGGATGATGTCATCAGTGAGGTCATCAGTGATGTCATTTGAGATGTCATCAGTGATGTCATCAGTGATGTCACTGACCATGTCATGAGTGATGTAATATGTGACGTCATCAGCAGTGCATTGCGGGGGCGCGAGTTATAGTTAGCTGAACTAACTATAACGGGGGAATTTCACGGCTTTTGTAAGAGTGCAATGTCCAACTAACTATAACTGTCCCTAAAACCTATGGTTTTTTCAGTGAATTTCTAAGGTTTTTTAAATGCTAATTTCTAACTATATCGTGCCTGAAACCTATGGTTTTTTCAGTGAATTTCAAAGGTTTTTTAAATGCTAATTCCTAACTATAACATGTCTGAAACCTATGGTTTTTTTCAGTGAATTTCAAAGGTTTTGTAAAGGACAATTTTTAAATGTATTAATTGTTATATTTATTTTTTAATACTGATTTACTACATTTTTTTAAACTATTTATTTTTAGATATTTTATTTTTTAAATTACATTGTAATTACATTATACATTACATTACAAAATATACTTTCTCAGAATGAATTACTTTAGTTTAAATACTTTGCAAATAGTCAATAGACTTTTAAGTACAGTAGTTACAGTTGTTGCAATGGGCAACACACTTTCAAACACAATGCAACATTGAGCTCAATGTGAATTTCTAGTTAAATTCAATTAGTTACTTTATGGATTACTTTTCTAACCACAGGACTGGATCCTAGATTCAGTCCTGCGACATCTCCTGTAAACAGTTGAGTAAAAGCGTTTTGGTTACAGTAGTGATTTTTAAGGAATATTATTGTATTTTAAAAGTTGACACTTCGAAACTTTTACATAGAATCACCAATGTTATCCTATGAGAGGAAATTCACTTACCAGGTAAGTAGTGTTATCGTTACTTTTTCTTACTCAGTGGTGGATCCTGGATCCAGCACTGGTGCATCTCCTGTAAACAGTTGAAAGAATGCGTTTAAGTCATACAGGCGATTTTTAAGGAATAGTTGTAGTTTGTGAAAATCGACACTTTGAAACTTTTCTGCTGAAAACCAGACAATGGATTCCTATGGAAGGAAGTACAAGTTACTGGTAAGTATGGTTAGAATTACTTTTCAGGATCAGTACTGGGCTCAAAGATGCAGCACTGAGGTCTCTCCTGATAACAGGTGAGTAAATCGGAATTCGTAGTTCAGCTGATTTTAGAGGAATATTACAAAGTTCCAAAACTCTAGACTTAGAAGAATTTCCAAGTGAAACCAGTCAATGTTAGCCTATGGAAGGAAATTCAAGTTACTGGTAAGTACGGTTAGAATTACTTTTCAGGATCTGTACTGGGCTCAAAGATGCAGCACTGAGGTCTCTCCTGATAACAGGTGAGTAAATCGGAATTCGTAGTTCAGCTGATTTTAGAGGAATATTACAAAGTTCCAAAACTCCAGACTTAGAAGAATTTCCAAGTGAAACCAGTCAATGTTAGCCTATGGAAGGAAATTCAAGTTACTGGTAAGTACGGTTAGAATTACTTTTCAGGATCAGTACTGGGCTCAAAGATGCAGCACTGAGGTCTCTCCTGATAACAGGTGAGTAAATCGGAATTCGTAGTTCTGCTGATTTTAGAGGAATATTTGTATGTTTCAAAAATCGACAGAAACTTTTCAGCAAAAAGCAGGCAATGATATCCTATGGAAGGAAATTCAAGTTACTGGTAAGTACGGTTAAAATTACTTTTCAGGATCAGTACTGGGCTCAAAGATGCAGCACTGAGGTCTCTCCTGATAACAGGTGAGTAAATCGGAATTCGTAGTTCGGCTGATTTTAGAGGAATATTTGCACAATGGTGAAGAAAGGGGTGGGGCCTGAGGTGACATGTCTGCAAACACGCCCTGTGGCGCGTTTTAAGTTGGAGAATTAATTCCTCCTCAATCCCGAGGGTCCCTAGGGGCCAACTAGCCCACCAGATACCTCCAGTATGCGCCAGAGAGCTGCGTTGCAGAGAGGTGTTCAGAGGCCACGCCCCTTTTTACACCTCTCTGCAACGCAGCTCTGTGGCGCTTTCTGGACGTACCTGGTGGGCTAGTTGGCCCGAGGGACCCTCAGGATTGAAGGGATTTAATTCCCCACCTTAAAACGCGCCAGGGGGCCTGTTTGCACACATGTCACCTCAAGCCCCGCCCCCTCCCTTCACCACTGTGCAAACGCGCCCCATGGCGCGTTTTAAGTTGGGGGATTAAGTCCCCTTGAATCCTGAGGCTCCCTGGAGTCCAACTAGCCCACCATCTACCTCCAAAAAGCACCACAGAGCTGCGTTGCAGAGAGGTGTAAAAAGGGGCGTGGCCTCTGTACATCTCTCTGCAACGCAGCCCCCTGGCGCATACTGGAGGTTCCTGGTGGGTTAGTTGGCCCCCAGGGACCCCCAGTATTCAAGGGGAATTTGTTCCCCATCTGCAAATGCGCCAGGGGGTGCGTTTGCAGAGTGCTGCAAGGAGGGGGCGTGGCCTCCGGCGCGATGCCGGTCTTTTGTTTTTTTTTATGAAGGGGACTGTGTGGCCCCCCTTATTTTTCTAATTTATTGGCCCTGGGGACCCCATCCCCCATGGCCTGCCCCCTAATATTTTGTTTAAAAAAATAAAAAATTTGGAAGGGGGCCGCGTGGCCCCCTCCCCAGGCCTTAATCGCCCCGGGGACCCCATCCCCCGGGGCATGGCCTTCTTTTTTTTAAAAATTAAACTTATGGAGGGGGGCTGCGTTGCCCCCCTCCTCAGGCCACTTATGGCCCCGGGGACCCCATCCCCCGGGGCCGGCCTTTGTTTTTTTTAAATTAAATTTTGGGGAGGTGGGCCGCGTGGCCCCCCTCCCGGGCCACTAATGGCCCCGGGGACCCCATCCCCCGGGGCCTGGCCACTCGTTGGGGACCGTGGGGGTTCCCAAATCCCTGCACGGTCCCGCCGGCTCCCGCGTCCTGCGGGAGCCAGCATTGCTTTTCCATAAGGGAGCTGCTGACATGCAGCTCCCCTTATGGAAAAGCAATTCTGCTTTGCTTCATTGAAGCGAGAGCAGGTTTCTGCTCTCGCTTCAATGAAGCAAGCAGTTTGCAATCACAGGACGGGAGCCGCGAGGCTCCGTCCTGTGATTGCAAACAGCAGTGTCCCGGGGTAGGCACCCGGGACACTGCAGGAGCCGGCCCTGGGGGTGGCGGTCCCCAGGGCCATCAAGGGCTCCAGGAGGGGGGCCGCGCGGCCCCCCTCCCATCCTGTGCACAGCCCCGGGGAGGTGGTGGTCCCCGGGGCTCGGGGGTCCTAAATGGACCCCCACATTTTATTATTTAGTGCCCCGGGGAGGTGGCGTTCCCGGGCGTGTGGGGGCTCGAGCCCCCCCACACAGGTAATTTAAAAATAAAAAAAGAAGCCCCGGGGGGGTGGCGGTCCCCGGGGCTGCGGGGGGGCCATGTGCCCCCCCGCTTCCATTATTTTTATATAGCCCCGGGTGGTGGCGGTCCCCGGGGCTTGGGGGGCCTTAGAGGCCCCCCATGTTATTATTAAATAAAACCCTGCATGCCCCCGGGACTTGACCCACCCAGGGGCCAATTAACCAGGAAGCGCGGGAGCCCGCGCTTCGTTTTTTTTTTTTTATCGGCAGGATCCGCGCACCCAGCGCGTTTTTTGCCAATTTTTTTGGGCCCTGAGCAGGCCTAGGGGGTCAGGGTGTTTCTACCCTGCCCCCTTTTTACTGTTTTCTTGTGACTCGGTTCTACCGAGTCACAAGATGGCTGCCAACACTTCCTGGTTTGGAGTGTTGACAGCCAGTTAGCATACAGCTGGTCATCGGGAGGGTGCGCAGACCATCCGTGGCCATAGATATATATATGTGTTTTTACTTTTGATTTTCTCAGCAACTACTGAACGGATTTACACCATTTAACAAAAAGGGTTCTTTCTGAACCAAGAACTACCTCTTTGCCAAATTTGGTGTAATTCCGTTCAGCAGTTCGTGCTGTAGCCGTGGCTAAAGTTTCCTATGGGGAAAACACGTTTTGGGACCCCCCCTTTTTCTCGGCCCCGCTTGACGAATCACCCCAAGACTTTCAGGATAGGAGCGGACCGGAGCGGGCCACAAAGTTTGAAAATTTCGCGAAGATTCGTCAACCGACGCAAGAGTTATTTCAAATAGAATGTTGCAGATTTCCTATGGAAAATAGGTCCTAACTATAACTATCTACTGGCGACCGCCAGTAGATAATATATATATATATATATATATATATATATATATATATATATATATATATATATATATATATATAGTTACACAAAAAATATCATTACAAGAGGTAATTGACAACCACATAACACTGAAAATCTGAGGAAATATGAGTAGAGCACCGATTTACCTGGGTGCCTGGACTTACCAATCTCAGATACACTGCACACATGCACCTTATGAATGCTGGGTCTCCACTCTATTGGTCTATTTATGATTGACATTTAGGAAGATGAGGGCGTACCCATTATAAAGACTTCTCACTCCTTCATTGGTTATGATGTATATTAGCAGTGTACAGCTGTAGGAGCTAGAGAAATAAAACAGAATTCAGTACACACTACTTAGGAGACACAAATGGTCTCTTAGAAAAACTAACTGTAATTAAAGATCAAAAAGACAGGAGGACGGGGTGAACAGAGGAAGGGATACAGTAACACACAGGACGGATATAGACATTAACATATAGACACATCCTTCATTCGCAAAATGGCAGAAGATTTGGTATTGACTTTCAATGATGAGGACGTTAATCAGATCCTATCAGGACCATCACTACTTACCGACATAACTGTAGTTCAAACCATTGCCAAAACACACAACTGGGAGTCACTAACAGAAAAAAAGAAGTAAAGGATTAGAGTGATACTACATGGAGTCATTATGACTGAATATTTAAGAGCCAATGCAGCCCCTAGCGGCTACTTAGTCAACAATGCCCCGAGAATTTTCTTAGAAGACGCAACATTTTGCAAAGAATGGGCCCAAATAGCTTAGCACTGTACAAGGGTTGGCTAATCCGGATCATAAAAACTGCCCAAAGACTATCAGAAAAGATACTAATAGAAATACAAACTAGTGAAGGAGAAATGAGGGCCACAGTTACAGCCTTAAAAAAAAGACTGGATGAAATCAATAAAGAAACAAACGAATATAAAGAGTATTTAACACAATCGAAAATAAAAAAACTCCAAAAAGATGTCGACCTTTTTGCTTTTAGCAAATCGTACCCATACGCTAATGCAGACTACAAAGTCCCAACAGGATATAATTCTGATACATCTGATAATAATTCATCAGATGCGAGGTCAACTGACTCAGAATCAAGAGAAAGTGACAATGACCAGAGATGGACCAATAGAAACAGAAACAGGAGAAGACCATGGACACAATCATGTTTAGGATATAACTATTCAACACAACCTCCACTCCCTGCACAACCATTCTACCAATCGCCTTTTAAACAACAAGGCCCACATTTGCCTCCATGGGCACCTCCGTTCTACACAATGTTTTCCCAGAATTCCCAGACCACCCATCACCCTCCTTTTTTAGGACGAGGCCAAAATCGAAGGGGAGGGAGGAGAAAGGACAACAGGGTCCATTGGGAAGGAGAAGATACTCGAGTGCACACCAGGAGCATGTTGGCACAACAGGGTGCGAGCACATCAACAACCTAGTAATTAATTTATCTGAAAAAGTACTAACACCAATGCAGACACAAGTACTGAATAAAGGACGGGGTTTTGTTCCCACCCCCTCTTTTGATAAGTTCCTGTTACATTGCGAGTTGGCAGGTTTTTTCCAGAAACTATGCCTGAAGGCACATTTTAGTGGCCAAGACCGTGTCGAAGACCCTTCAGACAAGGGCCAATGAAAAAAATCAACCTACTATCCTCCGCCACATATAACACCAGTGGAATTATTTAGATTTGAGAAGGCAGTGTATACAGAAATTGAGAATCTGGATCCAGAGAAAAGAAATATCTTTCACAATCTAAGCAATCAAGAAAAGATGGCCCTCACACAACTAGAGAATAACAGTGAAATAATTTAAAAAAAGCTGACAAAGGCTGAGGGGTAGTAATCCAGAGCATCAACGCTGGTCTGTACATGCATAATTGGGAAACTGAATTTATATTACATGATTGAAATCCTTTTAAGAACCACATTTCCATATGGAAGAGATACATAGACGATATATTTGTAATATGGAAAGGAGAAGAAGAGTCAGCACTGAATATTCTGGACTGGTTAAATGTCCAGGACAGAAACCTTAAGTTCACCCACACCACGGACAAGGAGAGAATGGTGTTTCTGGATGTAACCATCTTCAACAAAGATAACAAACTGCAAACCAACGCTTACCATAAACCAACAGCAAAAAATAACCTTCTTAAGTTCAAGAACTTTCATCCGAGACCATTACGAGAGAACCTTCCTTACAGTCAATTTCTCCACCTATGTCGCAATTGTAGCCATATAAAAGATTTTAAAAATCAAGCTGAAACTCTTATAAACAAGCTAAGAGCTAGGAATTATATATATAGTTACACAAAAAATATCATAACAAAAGGTAATTGATGACCACATAACACTGAAAATCTGAAGAAATGTGAGTAGAGCACTGATTTACCTGGGTGCCTGGACTTACCAATCTCAGATACACTGCACACATGCACCTTATGAATGCTGGGTCTCCACTCTATTGGTGTATTTACGATTGAAATTTGGGAAGAAGGGGGCGTACCCAGGAAGGACCGCCCCAACCCAGGAAGGACCGCCCCAACCGCCCGGGAGGAGGAATCGCCATTGTCCACAAATCCACTCTCCGCCTGAGCACACTCCCCGACGAGCCCACAGACCTGATGGAACACCTTCACTTCAAGATACTGGCCAGCCCCACCACCACCCTCCGAGGAACCCTCATCTACCGACCCCCTGGACCCTGCGGACCTTTTTTACGAATCCATCACGGACATCATCTCCCCGCAGGCCATCGCATCCACCAACTACACCCTGCTGGGAGACCTCAACTTCCACCTCGACAACCAACGGGACCCCAGCACCACATCCCTCCTGGACAACCTCCACAACATTGGACTCCACCAGATCGTGACCGAACCCACGCACTCAGCAGAACACACCCTCGAACCCCTCTTCACAACAGGAAACTCCATCACCTTCAGCCACATCACCGAACTCCCATGGACCGACCATCGATGCGTCCACTTCACCTTCAGAACACCCACCATCCACAGACACCAGCACCTGCTCCCACGAAGAAATTGGACCAGAATCACCGACGACCAGCTAACCTCATCACTCAGCAACTCCACCCCGACCGTCGCGGAAAACGACGACCCCAACGTCGCAGCCCGAACCCTGCACAGATGGATCACCGACAGCGCCAACACCTTAGCCCCCCTCAAGAAAAACAACAAAACCCACGCCAAGAAAGCTAGATGGTTTACCACCGAACTTCGAGAGTCCAGACGCACTTGCCGCCGCCTCGAAAAGGACTGGAGGAACACCAAATCCACAGAAGCCCACAACAACTTCAGAGCCGCCACCAAAGTCCACCACCAACTCATCAGAAAAACAAGGAAAAAAGTGATCGAAGACAGAATCTCCACCCACGCACACAACAGCAAAGAACTCTTCAACATCATCAAGGAGTTCGCCCAACCTACCAGCGAGTCCACCGACATCCCACCCTCACAAGACCTCTGCGACAAACTCAGCACCTTTTTCCACCACAAAATCAAGAGCATCTACGACAACTTCGATGAAGACAACCAACACACTGAACCCTCACCAACCACCCCCGACACCATGAAGCCAACGATCGACAACTGGACAGCCCTCACCACCGAAGACACACTGAAGACGATGAACTCAATCCACTCTGGGGCCCCCATGGACCCCTGCCTCCACCACATTTTCAACAGAGCCGCCGACACCATCGCACCCATGCTCCGCCACACCATCAACCGCTCCCTGGCAAACGCATCTTTCCCCAACGACTGGAAACACGCCTAGATCAACCCCCTCCTCAAGAAACCCTCAGCGGACCCCACCGACCTCAAAAACTACAGACCCATCTCCCTGCTCCCCTTCCCAGTGAAAGTCATCGAGAAAGCCATCAACAGCCAACTCGCCACATTCATTGAAGAGCACAACATCCTCGACTCCTCCCAATCCGGCTTCAGAAAAAACCACAGCACAGAAACCGCCCTCCTCGCCACAACAGACGACATCGGCACCCTGCTGGACAAAGGAGAAACAGCAGCCCTCATCCTCCTCGACCTCTCAGCGGCATTCGACACAGTCTCTCACGGCACCCTAATATGCAGACTCCACGACACAGGGATTCAAGACAAGGCCCTCGACTGGATCCGCTCCTTCCTCTCCGGCAGAACGCAGTGGGTCAGACTCCCCCCTTTCCTCTCGGACCCTACACCAACCACCTGCAGATCCCCCAGGGGTCATCCCTCAGCCCTACGCTCTTCAACGTCTACATGGCTCCGCTCACCCCCATCGTCAGAACCTACGGACTCAACATTGTGTCATACGCAGACTACACCCAACTCATCCTCTCCCTATCCAACGAACCCAACACCGCCAGACACAATTTTCGAGAAGGCATGGAAGCCGTCGCAAAATGGATGAAAAACAGCTGCCTTCAACTAAACACCAACAAAACAGAAGTACTCATCATGGGCCCACACCCCGATGCCTGGAACGACACCTGGTGGCCCCCTGCCCTCGGAAGTCCGCCCACCCCCACGGACCACGCACGCAATCTGGGAATCATCCTGGACTCCGAACTCAAAATGGACCGCCAGATCAACGCAGTCTCGTCCTCCTGCTTGCACACCCTCCGCCTCCTACGCAAGACCTTCAATTAGATACCCCACGAACACTGAAAGACCATCACTCACGCCCTGGTCACCAGCAGACTCGACTACGGCAATGCACTCTATGCCGGAGTAAACAAAAACCTCACAAGCAAGCTACAGAACATCCAGAACGCCGCTGCAAGACTGGTCCTCAACCTGCCAAGACACTGCCACATCTCCCAGCACCTGCGCACACTCCACTGGCTCCCCATCGAAACTAGAGTCACCTTCAAGATGCTCACCCATGCTCACAAGGCCCTCCACGACACCGGACCAGCATTACTGAACAGCCAACTCAAATTCCACGCACCCCAAAGGACCCTACGATCAGCCCAGCTCTCCTACGCCGTGGTCCCCCGCACCAGAAAGACCAGATCAGGCAGCCGCTCCTTCTCCTTCCTCGCGGCCAGAGCCTGGAACGCTCTCCCTCTCCACCTCAGACAGACAACATCTCTCCCCATCTTCACAAGAAACCTCAAAACCTGGCTCTTCGACAGACCCCCTCCTTGATGGACTGGAACCTGCGAAACCCCGCTCCATTACATTTAATATGTGCTAACTTTGGATTGGGAAAAGACATACAGATGATGGACGGAATGCAGAGCAAATCAAACATTCACCCCCAGTCAATAGATCTGGGATAAATTCATCGTTCTTTTGCTCACCATGCCACCCCAGTTTAGACCCAGCCATATGCAAGTCAGTTTTGACCCTGTGTCTTATGGTAACAGTCCAGCCCGAACTGCCAAGCCAGATCGTCCCTGGACTGGAAACATGCATCCTGGGACCGGTTTCGAGGCATCACCCCTCATCAGCCAGGCTAGCTTGACTCCAGTGACACAGTGAGCCCGGGACCCACGTCTGGGCATACCCGGGGCACTTACGGCGAGAAAGCAAAAGACACACAGATGATGGACGGAATGCAGAGCTAATCAAACATTCACCCCCAGTCAACAGATCTGGGTTAAATCCATTGTTCGTTTGCTTACCATGCCACCCCAGTTTTGACCCACCCATATGCAAATCAGTCTTGACCCTGTGCCTCATGGGAACAGTCCAGCCCGAACTGCCAAGCTAGGTTCTCCCTGGACCGGAAACAAGCAGACTGGGACTGTTTTGAGGCATCACCCCTCATCAGCCAGGCTAGCTTTAATCCAGTGACACAGTGAGCCCGAGACCCACATCTGGGCATACCAGGCGCACTTAGGGTGAGAAAGCAAAAGACACACAGATGATGGACGGAATGCATGGGGATCAAAAAAACCGATGGATTTAGGCTCAGATCTCTGTACTGGGATGAATGTATGACATTGTTCTTCATTCTGTCCATCAATTGTTCTTTTTACATTTGTCACCCCGAGTGGGACGGGTATGCCCAGACGTGGGTCCGTTGCTCTGCATGCCACTGGAGTCAAGCTATCCTGGCTGATGAGGGGTGAAACCCTGAAACAGGTCCTAGGATGCTTGTTTCCAGTCCAGAGAGGACAATTTTTTCGTGGTACATTACATTTCAGCCTAGCCAGAGCACAGCACAGCTCCTGGCAGGCATATATTGTTGTGTCATAAATTGGTGGTGTAAATACACACTGCAGTCCACATCTATTTTAACTTCCACTCTATGGGTGAATGTTCTGCACCATTTTCAATGGTGTTGTAGGACAGTAAAATTAACGAACTGAGTGAAACCAATTTTACCAATACCATTTTAAGACCAGAACACATGCATCGTGGCATTGTGGGTCCTAATACAAGCAAAATTGGGTACAAAACATTTTGGGGTTACCATGCAGAAACGCAAATTTACTAGAGAAACATTGGTCCCATTTACAAAAATGTAAAAGTTTAAATCATTTATCTCCACATTTTCTTTTGCTTTTGTCCCTGATTCTTTAGTAGTTATTAACCAATAAATGTATCTACATTGTTTTTCCTTTGCCTTGTACGCTTTGTGTTGCTGATTTTTCTTTTATATCATTGTACTTTCTTTAGTCTTCTGGAGTTTGCTCTCTTGACCTTGACCCAAGCTCAAGCAATTTTTTTTTACGGTTACTCTGGCTTGCCTATGTAGAGTTCCCAGAAAAAAATAGAGAAAGAGATTAAAATTAGTATTTCAAACAGCGAGCCCTGTCTAAAAGATTTCTTCATTCTTCTGTAAGTGATTCTGAAGATTACATAGCAGACCCCAGATCACCTCTGCAAACTTGGGGAGTGATTCTCTAAAATATTCTCTAGCACAAGACAGTATTAAGACAGTGGTAGGTCATAAAATAATTTCCCTAAATCCTAAAGGAATGTGTCCTCATTTAAGACAAATTAAGCCAAAAAACCTTTCAGTTACCTAGCTGAACAAAATATTAGGAAAACATCTGCTAATTGAAACCAGTCCAGTAACTCTCAAACCAGGGGTTAAATTTAGAGAATTAAGGACATAATTTAGATCCTGGTTGATAGCCCGTTACCCCTCTAGGGTGACTGAGTAAATTACTAAATCGAGGTGATGAATGTACCATCTGCCAAATTTAGAAATGACTGCCAAGCAGGAGGTCATTTCTTAAAGCATTGCCGGACACCGCTGTCATGTCAGTTCCTATCAATGCTTTTTACAGTTTGGTATAGGGCTCTGCCAATATGATGGAGCCTTGCACCAAATTATTTTTTTTCCCCAAAAAGAAACTTCCAAAGCGGGAATTTCTTTTTGAGAATAATTAAGATAATGCCCAATCGCGATGGGAGTCATCTTCCATGGCAAAGGGGGCATTCTGTGATTTTTACTGTCCCTTACCACCAGGGTTTGCCTGGCAGTGACGGGTAGTAAACAATAGCTATGTGTCTACCCACTCTAATTGGGCTGATGAACATACAGGCAATTCTCTGATGGCCCTTACTCCGTTGGCCATCATAGACGTTAGACCATGGTGGTGGCGGAATAGTCACTGCCATGGCCAAACTATGGTCTGCCCACATTTAAATTGGGTGGGCAGACCACTATGTTGGCAAGGGAAACACCATCGCTCTTAAGACGGAATTCCATCTCTGCCAACATATAAATCAGGCCCTAAGTCCTACAGGTTGACTGGGTTAAAGTCAGCAGAGAGGTTGAGCTTTTGATGTTGATGAAGAATAGCAATCTCAGTGCTGAAGCGTTGTTTGATCCTAGAAGTCTGTCCAGCAGAAGATTGTTGATCTGCTCCTGCAGTCAGGATGGGGGTTGCTGAGAGAATATGATGAGCTCTACTACAAGCCATCTCTAGTCCCAGACAAAACGAACACTGGCAAGAGAATAATTATGGCTGAGTCTTCATGCTGCATTCCATCATTTGCTCTCCCTTTTTGGTTAATATATTGAATAATCTAGTGACCCTTGTAGCATCCAGCTCCATCAAACCACTGAACCTTGGACATGATGTTATCCCTGACAGCTCCTATTACAAGGCCTACAGTGGATGTAGGATTTATGGAAGTTGAAGATCCTCAATAGACACAGAGTTCCTGCTGCAAATGGAGTTACAGAGAATGAGAAGACAGTGGAAATGGTCATTTCAGTGTTTGACTATGAAGCAAGGCCAACAAGGTCCTGTCCAAATATGTTGGAAGATAAGTATTAAAAGATGAGAGGTTAGAGTTAAGAGAGGATGTGCCTGCTAGAGCAAAACTTAAATTTAAGAGAATATGATGAGCCATTACTGTTAGGAAGACTGAACAAGAGACTCTCAAGAAAGAAGTAAGAGCATTACACAACACTCAAAATAGCTGTGGTGGGAGGCAAAAAAACATTAAAAATCTGGGAAGCACTTAGAAAGATGAACTAATGTCTTGAAATAAAATGGCTTTTAAGGTCTATTTTACAAAGATTAGGGTTACTGTCTCATCCTGTCATCAACAAATAAGCTAAAGACTGGAATTGGTCACATGAGCTCCTAAATGTAAGTGAAAGAAAGTGATTAAATGATTAAATGGCAGACAGGATGCAAAATATCAGAGAAAATTTAAAAGGCAAGCGAAATTCCAGGGCCAGCTTACATCTTATTAAATGTAACCTCATGAAAGGACAGCTTTTCAGACTGGGGAAGAGATTCACAATAGGGGTATATTCATGCTGACTAAGAGGCTGGACAGTATGCCTGTAGTCAGAGAGGAACAACCTTCGGCACTGCTAAAATAACCTAGACCATTCACTGAAAAAAGCATTATTCAAAATGGCAACTAAAACCTGGGAAACAAAGTATCTGACTGGCTCCCCAAGAAGCTGGGAGAAGATATAGTACTAAGAACAGATCTGAAAGTTATAAAGTGTCTGGACATCCCAGAACAGGGCAATAAAGACGATGCTCATGGTTTAACTTGGCTGTCTCTGAAGGGTCACTCCCAAACAGTTTGCCTTTACAATCCACTTTTTGCTGAAATTAGTTTGTGTTGGCTCTAGGACTCTCTGCACTTTGCCACTGCTAACCAGTGCTAAAGGGCTTGTGTTTCGCCTTTAAACATTGTAAAATTGTCTTACACCTGATTGGCATATTTAAATGTACTTGTAATTCCCTTTTAGAGTGGTATGCCATATACCCAGGGCCTGTAAATAAAATGCAGGTAGCCGGACACCCACTTAAGTAGCACTTCAAAACATCTACCAGGCCTGCCATAGCAGCCTGAAAACAGTTTTACGATACCAATTTGATTTGGCAATATAACCCCGTTGCCATGCCTTAAACCACCTTTTTATTGCATATAAGTCACCCCTAGGGTAGGACCTAGGTAGCCCATAGGGTAAGGTGCATTGTAATTAAAAGGTTGGACTTGTGCTTGTAGATTTTACATGTCTTGGTAGTGAAAACTCCTACATTTATTTTTCGCTACAGTGAGGCCTGCCTCTACTATAGGATAACATTGTGTTGTTACATTGAAGAAGTGCTAACATTTGATTGGGATCAGGTAAAAATGTCATGTTTGGTGTCCAAGAAATTGTAACAAAAAATAATTTTTAATGGTGAAGTTGGAATTTACGTAACAATTTTGTAAAATGCCACATTTAATAAGTTGGCATTTTCCTGCCCTATTTAGGGCCTGCAGCCTGTTCCTGGGTCACATAACTGGGTGTAGTTGGACTTCGTTTATTCTTCCCAGATAGCCACTGTGAGAAGCTGGCCTGGTATTTAGGGTCAGATGTACGACGCGCAAAATAGCGCCTTGCAAATTGCTAGTCTTTTGCGACTCGCAATTTGTGAGGCGCTATTATGCATGTACAACAGTATTATTACACTGTTTTGCGATTCCCAATGGGGTCTCAAGTTGCGAGGCTCATTAATATTAATGAGCCTCTCGCAATTTGCGAGCTCATTGGGAATGCCAGCCCTCCCAGGGATGGTGGCCTGCTGGGCTCAGCAGACCACCATGTCTGGGACTGCTTTTTAATAAAGCAGCTTTTTTTAAAAATGCAGCCCGTTTTCCTTAAAGGAAAACGGGATGCATTTTAAAAAATGAAACGTTTTCGTTTCATTTTTTAAGAGCAGGCAGTGGTCCTGCCCTTAAAAAATATTTTCCCCTGCATTTGCAAAGGGGGACCCCTTCCCTTTTGCGACCCCATTACCACCCTCTTGAAGAGAGTGGTAATTTGCGAGTGTTTTGCGACCGCAATTGCAAAACAGTTGTACATGAGGTTGCGCTCGCTATTAGGAAGGGAACGCTCATTCCTAATAGCGACTCGCAATTCCAAAATAGCGAGTCGCAAATAAATTACAGCTTGCTATTTTGGAATGGTACATACCCCTATTGGTTTTTGCATGCGCAAACAGGTTCGCAAACACGTTTGCACATGCAAAAACCGTCGTACATCTGGCCCATGATGTCCACTAATTTAAGTGAGCACCTTGCACCAGTCCAGACAACCCTTATGGTGATTTAAGAGGTATTAGACAACCTTAGAAAGCTCTCTAAGTGGTAGCTGTGGAGAGCAGCCTTCAGGCTTAGTCCGGAAGGAGTGTAAAGCAGCTTGTTTTACCAGAATGCAATCTTAAAGTAAAGATTAAGTGAAAAAAAACACACAAGGTATTTATAAAAATATGTATTTATTATATAATACTCTCTAATATGTTTAGATATCTCCTACACGGAGATAAACACAATGCACAAAGTACTTTGAACAGAAATACAGCAAATAGCACAGAATATTCAGTGGGTCCCAGGGGGGGACCAAACTATATTCTTAGAAAGTGGTATAAGAACCACGACTCAGGTCAAGACAATGTCGAGAGGGCATAGAAGTGCTGGAGACCCAAGGAATCACCCAAGGTGAGTGACCCCAGGCAGACCGTGTGCAGTGTGGGAACACGACTGCGTGCTCCGTACAACTTTACGTGTAAGTCGCGGTTGGATTTTTAAAGATTAAGGACCCTTCCAAGTGGATCCTGAAGAAACCCTGTGGAAGACAGAAGGCTGAAGAGCCACCCCACCCATGGATACCCTAGTACCCACGTTACCTACCCCAGGGAAGCCAGATGCACACATGTGAAGTGGTGTCGGAAACCGCCGTCGAACCCAATGGGGGACTTCAGGAAAGTGCAGCTGCTGAAGAAGGAGAAAGTGTCCGGTGGAATCCCAAGGTGTATTCTAGATGAGAGCTACCTGCAAGCAGAGAGGACAAAGTCTATGTTACTCAGGAGTGACCAGGACACTTGGAAGACGAATGCCCTCCGATGTTGGATGTTGCAGGATGGGTGAAGATGACCTTGACTCTGGAGCTGTGAGGACTAGGTGAATCTGAGGAGGACCTGAAGCCATGCACGAGCTGTCCCACAAAGGATGTCGAGTGCTGAGGGGGTCGGTGTCCGGTGGGAGCACCAACAAGTCTTGGCAAATGCAACCAACGCAGGAAGTGAATAAGGAGCAATGTCGGAACCAGCAAGGTCCAGGGGACTCAACAAAAGCAGGGGAGTCAGGGCAGGCCCGAGCAATCAGGGGAGCCAAAAAGAAACAAGTGTGACCCTCAAACGGACCCACAGGCCAGAGGCACTGGAGTTGCGAGAGGATCTCAAGCAGCTCACCAAAACATGCACGCCACGGTGCACATGATGTGGTGTGGCTGAAGATTCTGGTCACTGGAGGTGCTTGAGGTTGGGGCTACTTGGAGCCCGAAGATCTTCTTGGAAGGAAGCCAACAAGGCTTTGCAACTGCAAGTTGACGTGGTGCACAGGGGTTAGGTTATCTCAACCCCCACGAGGGATACTGGCTTCAAACTTGGTGAGAGGGCAGGGCAGGCCTCAGGAGCTTTGGAAAACCATCACCTGTGTTGTAGGCCCTATGGAGTCTGGAGGAGCTCATGATCAGCAGACCGGTAGACTTAGTTGCGGTGCCTGCGAATGCAGGGGAGTGACTCCTTCACTCCAAGGGAGATTCCTTCAGGTGTCTTTGATGCCCACAGGCCTTGGAAGGTTCCTGTATGGTGCACAAGCACAGACGATGCAGCAGAGTGGAAGGTAGATGAAGTTGAGCCAAAAAGAAGCCCAGCGAAGTCCTGAGTGCCCAGACAGTAGAAGAAGAAGTGGTGTCTGATCTGAATCTTGTCCCACGACGAATATAGGGACCTACACCCAGGTAAGCCCTTAAGTACCCTAGGGAAAGGTTTGGACCATTCAGGGGACCCTCCCAGGGGAGGGTCTGGACAGGGGGGAGGTTACTTCCATGTCCTTGTCCAGTTTCGCACCAGAGCGGGAGCCAATGGCTCCCAGGACTGGTTTGAACTGGACTATGTATGGGGACACCAAATGTGCCCCTCATGCAGACTGAGTGGTGCTTTCAAGCGCCCCCACCCCACCCCAATACTCTAAATCCTGTCTGGGAGGTGGTCACACCTCCCTGTGACAGGATGCCTTTGTTCTGCTTCCCCTGCTCGAGCTTGGCTCAGCAGTAGGAGGGCAGAATCGTGTCTCTGGTCATCAGCAACCATTTTGGGCTGTCCAGGTCAAGAAAGCTGGTCCCGGGAACACTGAGAGCCTAACGGAGGGCTCTTCCAGTGCGGGGTATGATTCCAACATGTTTGATACCAAACATGATAGGATTCATTGCAGCCAGTTTCGAGAGGGTCATCCCGTAATTACGTGGTGCCCCTCTATATAGTATATGGCTGCTTCACTGACAACCCAGGAAAATGGACTCCATAGGCTGTAGGGGTGTCTTGCTCATGCAGGGGCACCCTCTCACTTAGAACCAAGCACCCTGCTTTCAGGATTGCAAAGGCTTGCTATAGGGATGACTTATTGGTTTTAAGTGCAGTGACCCTAGATATAGGAAACCTATATCTTTAGTAAGTGATGCATGCACCAGCTTACACAGGCTGCAATGACAAGGCCTGTAGTTCCATTTTGAATGGTCACCAATTGGTGGCATAATGCATGCTTCATAACAATTTAGGGAGAAAGCAGATAGACGGGGGTCCTGATTAGCAGGATCCCAGTCAGACTAGTCAAATACAGCTTAGCACCAGGCACAAAGTGGGGGTAACCATAGAAGCAGATCCTGCTTTCCCACAGCCACTAAGGGCCCGATTCTGATGCGGGTTGGAAAAGCTTCCCGACCGAGGGCCTGATTCTGATGCGGTTAGGAAGGCCTCCTAACGGCATTTGCTCCTTCCAAATCGGATCGGGAACGTGTCTTCCCGACCGAGGGCCCAATTCTGATGCGGTTAGGAACAAATGTTCCCATTGAAGTCAATGGGAGTTCAACCAAATCGTATCTGGAAGCATCCGGATGCATCCTACTCCGCCAGTCGGACTTTCCCGATCCGAGTGGGTCGGACACCATTTCCCAACCGATTCGGTCGGGAAGCTTTTCCAACCCGCATCAGAATCGGCCCCATAATAGTGGGATTATGTGTGGCTGGCTGGGTCATCAACTGGCAGGATTGGGGTGGAAAGCAGTATAGCCCCATTTGCAACTGATATGCTGTGCTCTGCCTTCGTGCAAAGGACTTGTCACCCCTGATTGTTAATTCAGATAGCCATGAGGCAGGGCAGGGAAAGTAGAAAATTCAAGCACATCAATAGAAATTGTCTAGAAACTACTCCTACTTCAAAGATGCCACCAGGTATAAAAATAGGACCCACAGATCCACTCTTCAGTTCACTTGTAAGACCTGTGGAAGGGCTCTCAGACGATTGCCTGCTGTCTACTCCACAAGACTGCTTTGCTGCACCTGGAAGGACTGCTTTGCTGTCTGGAGTCTGCCTGGAATCCTCAGAGGACTGCCCTGCTTTTTGAGCCCTGTTCTGGTGTTGAACCCAGAACTACCAGAGAGACTTCAAGGCCTAGCTGCCCAGCCTCCTGATCTGAGCCTCAGCTACAGAAAAGGCTCCAACCATGTTGAACCAGCCTCTGGATCCATCCTCAATGAGTCCTAACCCCCCAAGTGGTACCCCTCCCGTCCTAAAGCTTGGTTGTAGTGCTAAAGTTGCCCAGAGAGCCAAAATCCAGAATCGAGAATGACGGCGTCTAGCCTCGTGGTTTACTCTCCACGTGGATGGATATTCAGACCAGATTGTTGCCAGTGGCTTGTTACTGAGAGCTAACATATGATACCTTCCTACCCTTTTTTATAAGCAGCCACGTTTTTTCTGTATTTTTCCATTATAATTGGTGCCACTCATGCCGATATTGAATTCTTGTTGTTGCTACTTTTGGACTTAAACGTAAGGCCTTTCGAATTTGCCCTGATAAGTCTTTGGTTTACCCCAAATAGACGAAACACGTGTTGGCTAGAATGGCTAGAAACGTCACCTTTGTTGAATTACATTGAATTACATTAAAAGAAAAGAAATAACTGAAGAAGACTCTCATGATGACTGCGATTGTGGACTGTTCCCAATAATTTTGGACATTAACTGCTCAGGATATTCATCCATTATTTGCTATATGTGTGGATTTTTGTCTACGCGATTTGTGACGGCGGGTGGCCGTGTCTTATATCCTTTGAGCATTCTTATTTGTTACTATGACTTTACACAACGTAGGGCATTTGATGCCCTGCCACCCTTCTTTTTGCCGATTCACTAAGTAGATTAAGACCTGATTGTTTTTGACCTCATGTGAATGCAAATTTACATATTTTGGAAATTTACAAAGGTTTCCCTGTTTACACATTGATATCTGCAACACTTGCACTTTTCCATGGGCCCAAACCACTAAGATACGTTTACATTTGTAAACCCATGCATGCACAGTAGTACACTATAGTATAAAACAGAGGGCAACCAGGCAAATGAGGTATGTGGAGACCTATGCATTTTATGTAATTGTTGATTTTAACTTTGCCTTGCCAGCCCTTAGAACTTTTTTTATAATATATACATTCCTAAATTAGAAGGTATGAAAATGAATCACTACCCAGGGTATGTGAAAATCAGTCTTTATTTAGAAAATAGTATGCTTTGATATGTAAAATCAATGGTTAAATAAAGTAAGTAAAACTCTCAATATAAATTAGGTATGTTCACATTGAAATACAGTGTGATTTGAAAATATTTGAGCATTCTAGTGGAAGAGCTGCAGGAAAGATAATAGACATAAAGGGTCAGTTACTCCTAATATATACCATTAGGCCAGTCAGTCATATAGCATTAGGCAAACCTTCAGGAACATTTTATTTACTTTTAGCAACCAGAATGAATGCAACAATTTATGTTTTCACGTTTTAGACACTGTTTTTTTCCATTTCCATTCAGAGATTGATAGAACACATGCAAAATCTACTTGGTCCACAGCTGAATTCTGTTTAGCAGTCTGTTTCATACAGTGGGAGATGTATGACCAAATGGGTACATAAAACACAACATGTTTTGGCAATAAATGCATTAGGGAAAAAGGAGACTTCACATGCAGTAATTACTATCCTTAGTTTCTATTTGTAGCACAGAATACAGCTTAATTGAGTGATATGGTCCTCAATTGCGCTTTCACGAGGGCGAAGCTGGTGCAAAGCAGAGTGAAGTGTCTACTGCAAAAAAGAATCCATGGCACGGCAGCCCATGAGCAAATGAGACAGGGGAAGTGGCAAGTGCCAAAAGGATTATATGGCAATTGTCCTTAAATAGCAATATCTGCTTAGTACTTGGTCACACTGGGAACAGTATGGAAGATGTTCCTTAAGTAGTGTCTGCATTTCAATGAGGTTAATCTAACTTCGCAATTCAGATCGAAGGTCCTCTGTGATATATCATTCTAACCTTTCATCAGTGCAAAAGGCAAACGTCATACTGGTAATTGCTGCTCCTCATAAATACCTTGAGAAGCACGTCCACATTTTCCGGGCCCAAATTTTTTTTCTAGTCTTATCTCATGCCAAATAAATGAAAATGTTTCTAAATTGTATGCCAACTTTGAGATTTAGGCCGAGGCCAAAGTCCTTCCATAGGCAGTAGGCATTTGTAATTTAATACTTTTTCAATGGTTGCTGACTTCCCAACTTTACCCAATTTCTCTGCAAGAGGAATCTTCTACTCACAAAAGCTTTTTGTGAGAGAATTCTCATGAAAAAAGTTCTGTTCGTGGAAGGGGTTTTTGCAACGTTTTTGAAAATTATAAAATAGCTACTTATTAAAATCTAACATGACCATAATAGACCCTTCCAAGTAGAAAACGAATACTGACCATAACTGGCAAAATCTGGTTGATAAGAGGAACTAGGGGGCATATTACCAAGGATTTGCGATAATTATCACAAAGCGCGCTTAGCGCTGTTTTTTTTATCGCCGGCTATCGCTGGAATTCATCGCGGAGATAACGCGTTATTATCAACGCTTATCTCCAAGGCGATAAAAAATCCAGCGATAGCGGCGAAACCCAGCAATTGCGCGAGAAATCCAGCAATAATTTCACTGCGCTATTGTAAAGCTTGCTAATAGGCAAGTGCGGACTCAGCCTGACAATCCACCTCCCATTGACAAGATGGGTAAGTCAGATTTTTATCAGGCATTAGAAACCAGCGATAATCGCGGTTAGCGCAACTTTTATTATCGCTTCGCGGGTCCGGGGCCGCATTGGTAATAGAGGGAAGTTGAGTTTGCGACTGTTTCCATGTTGTTGTTGTGAGGAACGCCCACTTTGCATATCATTAGCGATAAATATCGCTGACATGCATAGCGGCACCAAAACGGTCGCTTTCGCCATAAAGCTGTCGCTAACAGCTGTTAGCGGCAGCTTGCTAATAGGGCAATAGAAATATTGCCGCTTTAGCGGCAAAAAGTGCTGCTAAAGCGGCGAT